>PIJE02002013.1:0-68014 GCA_002895965.2 Coryphaenoides rupestris | reverse complement strand
TGCATGTTTTGTGTGTGTGTATGTTGTGCGGTGTGGTGTGTGTGTTCCTGTCTCTATTCAGATGAATGCGCCTATGTGTGCGTGCGCGGTGTTTTGGTGTGGTTGTTCCCATCTTGTGTTCAGGATGACATGCTGCCACGTGTGTGTGTGTGTGTGTGTGTGTGTGTGTGTGTTTCCTGTCCTCTGTGATGTAGAGTACATTATTACGGCCCGTGTCGGAGTCTTGTGTCGGTGAGTCGGCCGTTTTAACCTGAACAATGACTCCCTGAGGCACTTCAACAAGTTTGCTCCCGGTAGCTAGTTTTAGCGACGCGTTGAACGTTCTGTTTATGGACACTTTCACTCTGGTGGTTCCTCAACTGCGCATACAGCACGATGTTGTCGACCTCGAGTGACCCTTTTTTTGGAGTTTCCACTTCCTCATTGTCTGTTTCCCTCCTCCAGCGGGTATTCGTTATTGTGTAGTCAACCAGTGTCATTTTAAACTCTGGCTTTTCCTCATTTGTTTTGTCATTTGTTACAGTTTGCGTGCTGTGTGTCGTTAGCCATCGTTCTCCGATCTGATCCGCCTACTTGGTCCTAACCTTTTTTGCGTTCTTAATTGCGTCGTCATTTTTGCTTCCATTTTGTGGCAAACACGTTTCTGCTGTTTGACGAAATAAAACTTTCTCACAACAAACTAGCCCTGGTCTGCATCTGAGTCCCTCGGAATCATGACAAAGTAATGAATTTGTTTTAAATGATACTGGATGAACAACAACCTATCTTCTAGCCCGTGTCGCTTGCGCCATAAATTATTTGGTATGCCCATATTGACACATCGGCCAATATCGACCGTGACATTTAGCCTTCATGTCACTGCATGTAGCTTGTAATCTTGACAACAAAGCCCTCAGATTATTAGTTAACCCTCTGCTGGAGGGCTGCCGGTGCTAAGCTACTTCCAGAGCTTCTATTTAAAGCGCCCCAGTCACACCATTTTGTTTGAAGGCCGAAGGCAAACGAGAGGTTCAAATGTAGTCCCCTCGCTGTCCGTGCGGGTGGAACTTAACACGCCGATGCACCCGCGGCTTTCTCAGGCTGCCTCGCTGTTTATACTTCTCGCGGGTTTTATCTTTTATCTCTCTATTTTTAAATATTTTATTTTTTGACCACACGTTTTGCGTACCGATCGCCTGCCATGTTCACAAAGATGTCCCTGTTCAGAATGGCGCGCTAACCCAATAAAACACCTTGACTTGACTTGATTTGACTTTGACTAACCTCGAGCGATAAATGTCGCGCGCGTGTTTTTGCCCCCCTGGGTGTTGACCCACATTTAATTTGATGTTTCTCACACTGAAATGAAACCTGCATGGAGCGATGCTCGACCGCATGGCAGGGGAGCGCTTGTGGGGGCCGCTGGCACATGTGGGGGGCCGCATCTAGCACATGTGGGGGGCCGCTGACATGTGGGGGCCGCTGGCACATGTGGGGGGCCGCATCTAGCACATGTGGGGGGCCGCATCTAGCACATGTGGGGGGCCGCTGTCACATGTGGGGGCCGCTGGCACATGTGGGGGGCCGCATCTAGCACATGTGGGGGGCCGCATCTAGCACATGTGGGGGGCCGCATCTAGCACATGTGGGGGGCCGCATCTAGCACATGTGGGGGGCCGCATCTAGCACATGTGGGGGGCCGCATCTAGCACATGTGGGGGGCCGCATCTAGCACATGTGGGGGGCCGCATCTAGCACATGTGGGGGGCCGCATCTAGCACATGTGGGGGGCCGCATCTAGCACATGTGGGGGGCCGCATCTAGCACATGTGGGGGGCCGCATCTAGCACATGTGGGGGGCCGCATCTAGCACATGTGGGGGGCCGCATCTAGCACATGTGGGGGGCCGCATCTAGCACATGTGGGGGGCCGCATCTAGCACATGTGGGGGGCCGCATCTAGCACATGTGGGGGGCCGCATCTAGCACATGTGGGGGCCGCATCTAGCACATGTGGGGGGCCGCATCTAGCACATGTGGGGGGCCGCATCTAGCACATGTGGGGGGCCGCATCTAGCACATGTGGGGGGCCGCATCTAGCACATGTGGGGGGCCGCATCTAGCACATGTGGGGGGCCGCATCTAGCACATGTGGGGGGCCGCATCTAGCACATGTGGGGGGCCGCATCTAGCACATGTGGGGGGCCGCATCTAGCACATGTGGGGGGCCGCTAGTCACATGTGGGGGCGCATCTAGCACATGTGGCGTAGTAGCACACGTGGGGAGGTAGGGCGCATGTGGGGGGCAGCATCTAGTGCACGGGGGGGGGGGGGGGTCAGCGAGCGCACGTGGGGGTCAGCTAGTGCACGTGGGTGTCAGCGAGCGCACGTGGGAGCCGCTAGCGCACGTGGGAGCCGCTAGCGCACGTGGGCCCCGATAGCACATGTGGGAGGGCAGTGGGGGGAGGGTGTCCAAGGCGGAGCCACAGTGGAGTGATGGTAGTGACACAAGGTGCTTAGTGCACGTGGGTGTCAGCGAGCGCACGTGGGGCGCACGTGGGAGCCGCTAGCGCACGTGGGAGCCGCTAGCGCACGTGGGCCCCGATAGCACATGTGGGAGGGCAGCTCACACATGTAACACATTCCTGACCGGCTACTCAGCACTTTGACGTTGAACGCGACTCACTCCCTGCGCCGCTGAAAGCCATGGCCTCTCTCCCTCTCTCTCCCTCTCTCTCCCTCTCTCTCTCTCCCTCTCTCTCCCTCCCTCCGGCGCAGTTTTTTTTGGGGGAAAAAAAAAAAGGTCTGTCTGCCAAATACTGAGTCAGTGTGGGATTATTGAAGTGCGTCAGCCTGGCGCAGATCAGACCGGACCAGGCCAGGCCAGGCCAGACCTTGTCGGAAAGTGAGCCTGCTGGATTCCGAGGGTTAGGGTCAGGGGCACGTACCCAAGATTAGCTTGTGATAAAGAGAGAGAACTCGTATTTAGAGCGGGATTAACAGCAATACTACAGTTATATGATCACGGGTTACATGACCCACGACACGTGACCGATTTGTGCTATCTTTGCAGCACATACCAAAACCAAAAAGTGACTGAACAGTGTGACTTGTTGTGTGCCATAATAATCATAATACGATAATAATAAAAGAATTGAAGCCGGCTCTATTACAAAAGTCAAAATACAAAACGACAAACGAACTTACATTTTATGAACTGTTGCTGCTGTGTCCCCCCCCTTCCCTGATAGTTGGTGGTGTGTGTGTGTGGAGTAGTGTGAGTTACTGCTAAACACAGGACCTCAACACAGAGAAGTTAACAAATGGTGATTTTAAAAAAAGGAGGAATGAGACACAATTTAGAGGAAAATGTTATTGTTCACATACGACGGAGAGGTCGGACAGGTCGTTCCTCTGGTTTATCCTGAGTCATGCTTACAAGAAACCAGGTCTGAGTCAGAACGGTGCAGAACAGGGGTAAGCCCTTGAGTCAGACATTCACTGGCCTCGGCCCACCCTGCCCACCCCCCCCCCCCCCCCCCGCCACACTGGCTCCTCTAAACCCGGATCTCTGGACACGACGCTGCGAGACGCTCCGCTTAGTGCTGGCATTCCCCTCATATTCTCCCACAATGACAAGCTGGTGGTGAGCTCGAACAATGTGATCCATCAACAAGAAATTCTCGTATCAGTGTAGTCCTTAACACACACGTCACACACACACACACACACACACACACACACACACACACACACACACACACACACACACACGTGTGTGTGTGTGTGTGTGTGTGTGTGTGTGTGTGTGTGTGTGTGTGTGCGTGTGTGTGTGTGTGTGTGTGTGCGTGTGTGTGTGTGTGTGTGTGTGTGTGTGTGTGTGTGTGTGTGCGCGTGTTTGTGTGTGTCGTCTTGTGTTGTGACATGCTGCACGTGTGTGTGTGTGTGTGTGTGTGTGTGTGTGTGTGTTTCCCTGTATCTGTGATGTAGGTACATTATTTGGCCCGCGTCGCGAGTCTTGTGTCGGTGAGTCGGCCATTTTAACTGAACAATGACTCCCTGAGGCCTTCACAACGGTTGCTCCGGTAGCATCAGTTAGCGATGCGTTCTGTTATGACACTTTCACTCTGGTTGGTTCCTCACTGCCGTACAGCACGATGGTTGTCGACCTCAGTGACCCTTTTTTGGAGTTTTCACAACTTCGCTCATTTGTCCTGTTTCCCCTCCTACCCAGCTGGTATCTTCGTCTATGTGTCAGTCACCCAGTGTCTTAAACTCGTGCCCCTTTTTCCTCCATTTGTTTGTCAGTTTGTCACCAGTTTGGTTGCTGTGTGTCAGTTCTATGGCCATCGTCATCCCGATCTGATCCGCCTACCTTGTCCTACTTTTGCTTCCACTTTTGGAAACATTTGTTTTGCTGTTTGGACGTGAATAAAACTCCTCAACCGAAACGAAACTAGCCCCTGGTCTGCATCTGAGTCCCTCGGGAATCCTGAACAAAAGTAATGAATTTGTTCTCAAATGATACCTGGGGATGAACAACAACCTATCTTTAGCCCGGTGTTCCTGGGCCTGTTCATTGGCCGACAGGCGGCCATATTATTTGGTACGCTCATATTGACACATCGGCCAATATCGACCGTGACATTTAGCCTTCATGTACTGCATGTACTGTATCTTGACAACAGCCCTCAGATTATTATTAACCCTCTGCCAGGGCTGCCGTGCTAAGCTACTTCAGAGCTCTATTTAAAGGCCCCAGTCAACACCATTTTGTTTGAAGGCGAAGGCAAACGAGAGGTCAAATGTACGTCCATAGAATTTTCCCCTCGCCTGTCCCCCTCGGGTGGAGCTTAACACGCGTGGCACCGCGGCTTCTCAGGCTCCTCGCTGTTTTTATCTTCTCGCGAGTTTTATCTTTTATCTCGCTATTTTATATTTTATCTTTTTGACCACGCTTTTGCGTACCGTCGCCTGCCATGTCACAAACATGTCCCTGTTCAGAATGGCCCTGTAAGGGTATGAAGAACACGTGTGACAATAAAACACCTTACTTGACTTTGACTTTGACTTGACTTTGACTAACCTCGACGATAAATGTCGCGCGCGTTTTGTCGTGTAATCCGGGAGATTCATCGCTTTCAACAAATGACGACTTCTAGTTCCAGAAGTGTTCATGTCAACATGTCGTCTCATCGACCACAGCAGGATTTTCGTGCCTTTTTAAACTTGATCGAAGTTCCAGTAGTTCAACAATTCCTTCCTCAATAACGTTTCCTCCGGCTGTGAGTCTGGCAGAATCCTCAGCCTCGTTGTTCTGGGACTTATTTAGACCGATAAACAACGGTGACCTAGTACTATTTGAGTGGGTCCAAAAAATATGCTTTCATGAGTTCGCACAATATAGATGGCTAAATAGTGTTACGGGGACGGAATTACAGGCAGGTGTGGGTGGGTGTGTGTGTGTGTCCGTGTGTGTGTGTGTGTGTGTGTGTGTGTGTGTGTGTGCGCTGAACGTGAATGTCTTGTCTTCCATCATGCCGTGCGGTCAGAGTGTGTGTGTTCTTTGATCGAGTGCTATACCTGGTGTGTTGATGTTGTTCACCTAGAGACCGTACACTTCTGCACACACCACCGCAGAACAACTAGATGACCCTGAGAGCATTTCCACCCACCGGGGGGGTGAATGTTGTACACGACGATATTCTGGGGCTGTTCCTGAAACTCATTCTCTCTCTCTCTCTCTCTCTCTCTCTCTCCTTTCTGTCGTTCACCCTTGTTCATTCTGAAAAATATACCCATCCCACTCCCCTACGATGGCTCCGTCACCTTCATTTTTACACCAACACACACACACACAGTTTCCTCTGAACTCTCTCCTCTCCTCATCTCTCTCCCACTCCCACCTTCTCTCCCTCTCTCCCTCTCCTCCTCTCCTCTCCCTTCTCTCCCTCCATCCCTCCCTCCCTCCCTTCTCTCCCTCCATCCCTCCTTCCTCTTTCTCTCCCTCCATCCCTCCCTCCCACCCTCCCTACTTTCTCTCCCTGAAAACTGTCGCATAAGCATACATAAGTACGATAGCGATGGTAGTCAATTTTTATTCGGTAGCCTGGCTTGAAGTGAGTAGGAAGAGGAGAGTGTAGACTCTAACTCCGAAGGAAGAGACATTCTGTGCTTTGTTTGCCTCACATCTCTCGTTTCGAGCAGATCTTTTTCTATTATTTTGCTTAAATTGACAATTTATTTACATGATAAAAGTAAAAGTGTTGGTATTGTCATGACCTTAGAAAAAGTGAATGACTGCACTTTAGCAGACTTAAACATATCTTTTACCTAACTGCTCCTACAGTCAAATGGCTAAAATCTCATCTGCCTACAATATACAAACCATAGCCTTCTATATTTGATGTCTTACAAGATTCTTTGGGCCACCAAAATGGCCATAGAGGTCCTGTTGTGGAGATAGGATAATGGTGATATGGCGCTATAGTGTTGATGGAGAAATGCATGCACACATGCGAACCTCATTGAACAACACTGCTGCTGCATCATCTCCAATTACAGTGTACTGGTGCTGACCAAAGATGGAGGCATACACCTTGTGACAACACTCATAAGGTTAGCTGGTTGCAACAATCTAGCAAGTGTGCCACCTGTTGCTTAGTACAAGTTGTAAAAGCACGACTTATGCTTATGAGAAACAACAGTGTTGTCGATCAGGTAAGCACAGGTGGGGCGGGGGGAGGAACATAACATGGACATATGGAAGGTAAGAGCGGTTTTCTGGCAACCAGAAGGTTGTCGGTTCGATCCCCGATCACCTCAAGTGTCGAGGTGTCCCTGAGCGAGACGCCACCTAACCCTAACTGCTCCTGACGTGTTGGTTGTTACCTTGCATGGTTGACACCGCCGTCGGTGTATCGTGAATCAGAGACATATGAGAGAGAGAGAGAGAGAGAGAGAGAGAGAGAGAGAGAGAGAGAGAGAGAGAGAGAGAGAGAGAGAGAGAGAGGGAGGAGACAGGGGAGGCAGAGGGAGAGCGAGTGAGAGACATCGAGACGGTGAAAGAGAGATGGAGGGAGGGAGGGTCGGGGGTGGGGGGGGGCGGAGCTAGGGAGTGCGCTGTGAGTCAGCCGTCGCTATAAAAAGGCAAACGTGTGACCTCAGCACCGGGGAGCCACTGGTGTGTAAAATAAGCCCAGCGGTGAAACAGCACTCCGCCAGCCAGCCTCTCCGTCACCTGAAGGGGCGGATTTGGTGACGGAGACTTTGAGGAGGCTCACCAAGGTCGCCTTGTATAACCGTGACCCACCTTCCGTTTGCTTTGGCAATCGATCAAAACACACAGGAAAGAACTTGACGGTTTCGGATTGGGATCGGGCCGAAGCGTTGAAACGCCATCCGAGGCTATTTTCGGAACGCGTAAGCTCCTTTTATTCCGGTCTTTTCCCCGATCCGTCGCGGAATCCCCTGGCGACTGGGAAAAACTCCACGCTCCATGCTTTAGGCTTTAGGGCCCCGGAACAGATCTCAGGGTGACATAAGCCAGGAGCTGGCATTTCACGCGTGCCCGGTGCACCCCGGGCTCTCACAGTGGTAGTAGAGATGATTGCAGGGTTGTGTGTGTGTGTGTGTGTGTGCCGCCAGGACGGGCGGGGGGGTGGGCTGATTAGATTCATTTCAATTGGAGGAGAAAGTATGCCACTGTGTCAGGAACATTACGCCGGGAACATTATACATAGAGAGGCTTTAGAAAAAGCTTGTCGAAAAACGCCCAGACTTCGGTTTTGTCCGGATTGGCCTCCACTGTACGGGGAGGAGTGGGGAGAGGATGTTGCCTGTGAACTGACGCCCCGCCCCCCCTACCCCCCCCCCCCTCCACGCTTCGTAATGAACTGACATTCAGGACATCAGACATTTATGTGCTGTTTCTTTTCCCTCCCACTGTGACCACTTATCCCCGCAGCTGTTGGGTTTTTTTTTTCGTGGCCTTTCAACGGTGCTAAGTGGTCGGTGTGAAATGGTGTGTGTGCTGAAGTGTCAAGAATAACTTTTGACAGTTACAATGTCACCGTTACACGCCGCGCGGCGATGTCCGGGAAGACCGGTACAGGATGGTGGGGGGGTGGGGGGGGCGAGAATTAAAGGGGACATACTACGCCACCGGGTGTGAGTGTGATTAGCCATCGCAAGCCGTTTCACAATTGCCATGTGAATTTGCCATCGTCGAGTGGCATCATAAGTGGGAATGTCCCCCTAGATGTATGATCACGAGATCAGTCTACCAGCCTAACCCAGTGGACTGTACCGACCAGGTAAACTGATCTAGTCTGCAATACATCGAGGTGGACATTCCACGGCTTGCGATCCTTTAAAGGGAGGGATTGGAAGAGGGGAGGGGGAGCAAATTCAGTCCGCTACGTGTCAAAAAAAGAATCCAAAAACTGAACTCCTGGTGACTTTCTAGGCTTGGATGGCGTGTCGATGACTGCAGGGAAATGTAATCAGGCATGACGGAGCCTGCGGCGGCGGGCCTGGTGTGTGGGTCTGTCTGGGCCCCCGGGGGGGCGTGGCTTCAGGGCGGATGGAGGGGGATGGAGGAATGATAGGCCTGCCAACGCAGCTATCAGCAGCCAAGTCCAGGCTTCCGGCCAAGGCCTCCTTCAGAATCGGCATCTCGCTGCCTGTAGCAGGAAAGCCACGCATGGAGCCCCTATATCGGTCTCTCCATCTTGTTGTCATGCACACCGCCCTCTCTCTCTCTCTCTCTCTCTCTCTCTCTCTCTCTCTCTCTCTCCCTCCTTCTCCTTCTCCATTTTTGCTCTTCGTCTCGCCAGGATGGAATCTTTTTTAATCCGGACTGGACTGGATCCCTGTGTGGCGTTCCAACGAGGGGGGAATTTATAGCCCCTCGGTGCTCTGAGAGATGCGGTCCAGACCGGTTCGGTCGGGGCCCACTCCTTTGGAATCCAGTTCAAATGACCGCTTACGTCTTACGGGTGGTTCATTACGCCGAACATGACCCCCCCCCCCCTCCTCTCCTCTCCCTCCTCCTCCCCTCTCCATCCATTCCCCCTTCATCATCGTCACCAGTCCTTACCGCTTCCCTGCTGAGGTGTAAACTATGAGACGTTGACGGTCGAAATGTGATGCAGATGCATTTCCGCCGCCATACAAGTTTGGCGCACGTAGCGGCCATTATGGTGTAGTGTTTGTGCACATGCGTGTGTGTGCGCGTGTGTGTGTGTGTGTCTGTGTGTGCGTGTGTGCGTGCGGAATGAAGGTGCGCGCAGGAATTTGGGGCACGCTAGGAGTCCAGGAGGGCATTGGAACATCGTCAACATATCGTGTTCCCTGGCCGGCGTACGCTAGCGAGGCACGCGGCCCCGCCTCCGCTCAGAGGAGCTGTTCCAAGAAAGTCTTGTGAACATGCAGTGTGACCCAGTCAATACCTTTAATTGATAACCATTAAAAAACCACCAAATCACAACAGGTGGATACAGTCAGCACCAGTGGCATCAGTACCAACACTTCAAGATTCAAGAAGTCGAAATGTGCGTCATGTGACAATTAAACTTCCAGAATCTTGAAGTTGTGTCACGGATGCCTCTGGCGCTTACTGTTAACATTCTGGGAGGTGAAGTTGCTGTCTAAATATTCCCGCATTGGTATTCAGGAGATGTACTGTATGTAGGTGTACATTTTTAACACCTACTCTTCTCTTCTTATGGGGGGGGGGGGGGGGGGGGGTTTCTATTTCGAGTTCTATTTAGTAGAGTTTCTCGACTTCAATAAATGTGACTGGAAAAGGCAGTTCCCTGCAAGGCTGGGATCGATAAACCAGCAGAACATTCAGAGCAAAAACAGCGCTTCAGTTCATGGCCAAGTGTGAGTTGGTGAATTTATCTTTAATCTCAATTTTTCCTCACTTTTTCTTCTCCGTCGGTCGGTTCTCGGTCTGCTTCAGTGTTCCCCCAAATGAGGTCACTGCACGTCTTGATTATGATGCCCTCGCTGAAGCTTTAGGGCGGTAAATGGTCAAGCTTTTAGACATGCTTTGTTGATCACGGAGAGACGGCGGTCCGTGGCCTCGGGTAACCTGGTTAATTATTCAAACAATCAGCTGGGAAGCAGCTTGCCTTTAAACTAGCTGCGCAGAAGCGAAAAACACACACACACACACACACACACACACACACACACACACACACACACACACACACACCATGATGATTCACATTCTTTACCTCGTAGATATTTTTACATGTTCGCGTATGCCAAGCACACAATTGTTCCAGTGTGTGTGCGTGTGTGTGTGTGTGTGCATGTATGTGTGCGTGCATGTGTGTGCTGTGTGGCGCATGCATGTGTGTGTGTGTGCACAGCTGCACGTGCATCTGTACATGTGTGTATGTAGCTGTAGTACGTGTGTGTGTGTGTGCAGCTGTAGTACGTGTGTGTGTGTGTGTGTGTGTGTGTGCACTGTAGTACGTTGTGTGTGTGTGTGTGCAGCTGTAGTACGTGTGTGTGTGTGTGTTGTGTGTGCAGCTGTAGTACGTTAGTATGCCTGCATGCATCTGTGTGTGTGTGTGTGTGTGTGTGTGTGCAGCTGTAAGTACGTTAGTATGCCTGCATGCATCTGTGTGTGTGTGTGTGTGTGTGTGTGTGTGTGTGTGCGTGCGTGCGTGCGTGTGTGCTCTTCGATTATGTCACGGTAATGATGTGGTGTTGGCAGGCGGACGGGTGAACGGGCGGGCGGGCGGGCGTGCGAGGGGCCTCTCTCTCTCTCTCTCTCTCTCTCTTGTGCATCCATCCTGAACGTGCGCTCGCTCTCAGCGCCCGCGGGGGAGCAGCACCTCTGGATCCCGTGTGTAAGCTCGCGGGCGGCGGGATTAACCAGTGAGAGGAAACAGCTGAGGCCAGGCGTGGAGTCAGCACTCGCTAAACAACACCAGGGCCCTCGCACACACACACTCCACCAAAGACACGCGCGCACGCACGCACGCACACACCCTTCAAAATCCTCATCTCCTTTATTATTTCATCCCTCCGGGGGTCACACCACCACCACCACCACCACCACCACAAAAGCTTGGGTCCACATAATGTCAAAGACCCTATAGATGAGGGGTTGGAGTGGGGGGGGGGGGGCAGGGAGCTGGTGAGGGGAGTCGGAGGGGTCGGGCTGCAAGGGAGACAAAGGGGAGCTAAAAACTGCTTGGTCAATGTCACACGCATAGCTGAGTCAGCTCCGGTAGCAGCAGTCTGGTGAGGAGACATTATGTTAAAAAAAAAACCCTCGTCCTATTAGATGTACAGTAGGTCACGAGTTGACGTCGGCAACAAAGGCGTGACTTCTGATTCTGATTTGCCGATCATATTAAGCAAAAAGAAAAAAGAGCAACGCACAAAAGCAAAGAAGAAAAGAAAATGAAACTTGACACACGGGGGGAAAGGAATGAGGGACTCCATGTGCTTGTCATTTAGCATCGCTTTACCATAAAGTGACGCCGCGTTAACTCTAAACGCTGCCGATGATTCACGATCCGTGGATCATCAAGTGGGTGCCACTTGTTGATCCGCGACTACATTTCTATCGTGTCAGCCATTATTACACGCAACACAATGGGGTAACCTCGTGCTCTGTTGTTACATTGAATTATAACTTGTGTGCCGCGGACGAGGCGGGACGGCAAAACAACTCTTTATATAACTCTGCAAGTTACCGAGGCCGATCGTTTTTTACTTTTGTGGCTCAGGCATTCCAAAGAGAGATCCAGAGAGATAATATTGCTGACTTTGCAAGTTTAGTTTCCAAAGCCAACACATTCAATAAGATTGCTTTGGGACAGATAGGCGTCCTGTACCAAAAGGGGACACTATTAGAGCAGGCCCTTGTTTGATGATGATTTTATTGCGCTGAAGCGTCAAAATCGAAACCCACCGACAAACAAAGACGACCTCCACTCCCTTCGAAGCAAGCAAGTGTGTCCTCCAGCACATGAGGCCAGGGCAGGACGGGGCAGGGGCAGGGTCCGTCCGGCGGCGAGGATGGTGTGTTTCGGAATGACGATGTTTGAAGGTTTTGAAATATTACGCACCGCTGCTGGCTGGCACCCTCCTTCATCACGGCTGAGTAGCGGGCCAGCCGGGCCCCTCGCGTGCATGCATGATTCAACAGGGGCTCAATAAATCATGTCCACCTGTAGCTGCCGTGTGTGTGTGTGTGTGTGTGTGTGTGTGTGTGTGTGTGTGTCTGATTTCACTGTCTAATCCTAGAGAGAATTGGCTACTGAGTCTCCTCGTGTCTCACTTTGGACCATTCTGTCATCCATATGTTAGCTTATCTTTATCTTTATGTCCATATGGCACAAAGTGGACAACGACACCAAAGAGTAAATATCCTTGATAATTCTAAAGACAATTTGGACATCAGTTTATTTTTTTAGATAGCAATATATGTCAATAATGTAAAGCTTGGCATTATTAATAGTACTTTGCATTGTTTAGAATATTGTATGTTCTGAGATGTTGGTAATGCATCAGAATGGCACGTCTGCTCTTATCTCAGCTATTATGCAGGCTAACTAGCAATTATTAAACTCGTTCTATTAACCTGTAACTATGAATGCTTGAAACCTGCTCTATTCTTATCTTTATACACCACAGTGATATATTGCTGTCTCTCTTCAATAAATGTACTCTTGTAAGTCGCTTTGGATAAAAGCGTCTGCCAAATGTCCCTAAATGTAAATGTAAATATTAAACAATACAATTGAAGGTCTGAGTTGATGTTGGCCAATAAATAGCAAATCAGAACTCAAAGAACGTCTTTTTATGACAAGTGTAAATGAGCATTCTGTCCGCCGCTATTGGGTTTCAAGCAGTGAACCTCAACCTCGGAACACAAAATCTTACTTTTAATTATGTATTTGGGTCATTTGTATTGGGTTGTATTCTGTGTGTGGATGTGGTTTCCAGATAAATAATATGATCAAACAGGCTATAATTGTAGTGGAAGGCATTGTTTAAAACAAGCAAATCACTGTTAATTGAGGTCAAAATGTTTATTATACAGTATTATATAAATAAAACTTCAAAGATCATATAACACTGCATGCAGTGTATGCAGTTCTTCAAGTCGCCTTTAGGGGCGCTGTTGTTCTATTTATTAAAATAGATCAGCACTAGAGCTGCAATGAGCAATTCAATTACCAGAAAATATAGCCAATTATAAACGTGTTTCAGTAAATTTGTATTTCTCTTTTTGTGTGTAGACCAGTTGATTGTAGAATAGAAGAATCATGAACACTGTTCATTTTAATTTGGAACAAAAGTTTATTCAACTCAAATGGAAGAACAAGACAAGAGTTAAATCATTCAGAACACGTATTCATAGAATATCAACACATCCGCATGAACAACAAAAGTATAAGACCAAAAAAAAAAGGAACAAAAAAATTAACAGCACATACAAATGGAAAATAATGAAAATTCAAAGACTAATATTGCACTGTTTCTAAAATGTTTCAGAAAGACCCCCATATGCCCCCCCCCCCCCCCCCAAAAAACCCACATCTTCTCATTTTGGATCCTGTCTCATCCAAGTCAGGAGTTTAGCTTAGTTCTGACACTGGACTCTTAGACAAAAAAAGAAAAAAGAAAAGCCCAGGCAAACTGACTATGGAATCGACCAACCTGAAACAACTTATTGTCAATAATAGTTATGCTCGTGATACATATTCCCTAAGATAAAGTCCAAGCGAAGAATTACAAAGAAAATACAACTACATCAAAAGCTATCGTTGTGGAATTGGCGGGTTTTTTTTGTCTTTTCTTTGTCTGTTAATCCATGTGTATTAAGTGCTTCTCGGCAGGGGGTGGGTGGGTGGGTGGTGGATGGAGGGGATGGGTGCTGGTCAACAGCCACCATCGCCGCCACCCACCCATCACCCACCAGCCACCACCCTGCACCCCGTTACCGAGAGATGCCCAGAGAGGCTATAGCGAGATACAAACTCCAACTACTGCGCGTGTAGTTGTGTGTGTGTGTGTGTGTGTGACGGGCCGGGGTAGCTATCTACTGTATATCAATGCCCATAAAGTACATGGAAGAAAAAAAAACTAGCCCGAGTTTAAGCTTCGGAAAATAAAAACAAACAACAACAACCACACAAACGTTAAATCAAGGAAGCCTGTCTGCGGGATCATCGCTTAAAGCACTCGACTGTTTTTTTTTCGCCTTTCCCTTTTTGTCCCTTTTTGAATAAAAACGTGGAAAAGTGTCAACATTCGGACAACAAACAAAAAAGCGAGGAACGACGAAGAGTTTAGGCTGAAATAAATGTCGACGCTGAAGAATAAAGAGTTATGATCAGGTCTCTCGTTTTTTTTTCTTTTTCGCAAGGCCACTAAGATAAGATGACTTCAGAACGCGCAGAACGTGTGTTGATAACCGTCAATGGTGCGCGTTCCCACGTCGCCGGATAAGCTCGATAAGCGCGTATACTCTCACTCACACACACACACACACACACACACACACACACACACACACAGACACACAAAACAAACAAAAACCGAAAACTCGACGCATACAAACTTGCTACGTTTCAAATGTAAACTTACAAAAGAAAAAGTTAATAATTTTAAACAGGATAGAAATTGTACCAATGTCCTAAACAACACTGCGTGGCTAGAATTAGCATGGGAACTGTCATGTGGAGTTTACTCAGACCTTCACCTTTGAATGCTGTTTTATTGTATTTTTCTCGTTAAAAAGCAGTGGACGCTTATCTAATCGTCGGCGAAGCTAAACGTCTGCCGCCAACTGGCCGTTCGTCGTCGAATGAGTTTAAAAACCAATGTACTAACTCATGTCAACCTAGCACTACTTGTCGTGGCCAGTTGGAGGGAGGTTTAGCGGCAGCTCCAGCCGGAACTGGGTTGCGCTGGGAGTCGCCGGTTCGCCGCGGCGGTGGAAAAATGTTTGCGTTTTTTCCGGCGATATTCTCTCGTTTCGTTTTAGTTTGTCACTTTTACAGCATCGTGGGCATCACTGGTCTGGGAAAACAGCGTCGACATCGTGGGTGAACTGAGCAGCGGTGCAACAGCAGGACAAAAAAGGAATGTCGTTCTCCAGGAAAGCTGCGTTGCTTATCTGTATGTCCTCTTCTCTCTTGTTTTGGTAGTTTTACAACAAAAAAAAAGTCAATAAAATAAAAAGTCAACAGTGCAATTAAAAAGAAAAACTTTTTTTTTGTTTTTTTTTACCATTTGGCAAGTGAGAAGACCACCTGAGACAGTGCTTTAATATAGGCAGTAATGTAAGCTAGTGTTGCCCTGAGATCTGGAGTAGAAAAGGCTGCAGGCCACTCGCGGCACCTGGGGGGGACGCGCTAAGCCGGACGCTCGCGCTAGCCGACCGCTCGCGACTGGCGTTTAGCGAGCGTCGACCTCACCACACGTCTGTCTGCAACCTCTCTAGTTCAAATCCAGGGTAACGGGCAACGCAAAGCGGAGGAAACAAAATCAAACTTGGCTGGAAGGCGATCTGTGTGGAGCCAAACGCAAAGGGGGAAAACTGACAGAGAAGCAGGACTAACGCAATCAGGGGCAGAGAGCGACGCTTGGATCGAGCCCAGGGGGGGCCGGCAACTTAGAGAGTTACCAGGTGGAGATATCGTGTGCTGCGGTTGTAAAAAAAAAGTCCACTTTAGTTATTTTTAAAGTTGTTAAGAAAACAAAAGAGTAATATCTTCAAACAGCTTGAACTCATTCAGTGCATTGTATTTTTTTTTTCTTCAGTCTTTGCCTCTCTCTTTCGAATATCAAATTTTCTGCATTTGCTCAACCTTGTGCGAACAGAAACAGAAGAGTTCACGGAGTTAAAACCTGCAGTCTCGTTTTAGTCCAGCGAAACAAAAACAAAAAAAAAAGAGGCTGGGACCAAAAAAACCTATTAGTGATTTATCTTTTTTTTTTCTTTTATATCATCATCATCATCATCGTCATCAGATGGAACCACACAACTCAAGCAAACAAAAATGTGCAAAACAAAAATCGCAAACGAGGCAGTCGGGAGGAGGGCCAAGTCTGTGCTCCGCGGTGAGGCGGAACGCCGCCAAACGCTCGGACGCTTTGAACGCCGTCGCTCTCTCTCTCTCTTCTCGCTCTGCCGATCCGCTCCCGTTCCCGCTCTTATCTTCGAGGGTCGAGGGTTTCGGAACACAATTATTTCTGCCTTGAGCCTTGTCCTTATGTGCCATGTGGTGGGTACAAGAATCAAACAGCAATGAAGGACTTGGACGGCACCGGGCCATATGGTGCCCTGGTAACTCCTCCTCCTCCTCCTCTTCGTCATCATAATCCTCCTCTCAGGTATCTCCCCCCCCTCCCCCCCCTCCCTCACTATCACCCAACCAGTTGCTGCCCCCGCTTGCTGATGGGGGTGAGGTGGGTTTATACGTTGGCTTGAATGCCCTCCTTTCCCGGTGCCTTCCTGAGCACGGGCGGACACAGGGAAGGAAGGAAGGAAGGAAGGAAGGAAGGAAGGAAGGAAGGAAGGAAGGAAGGAAGGAGGAAGTGATACCCCTCACCACTGACTTCCTGTTCCCTGGCGTTGAGGACAGGGAGGGTTTGAGTCAAGCCAACAGCTTAATGGTCATGTCGTCCAGTCTATTGTGTAGGTTGGTCGGTTTCACTTTGTGTTAGTTTTTCCCGCTTTTCCCGGGAAAGAAATGGACAAAGCGCAAAGAGGACGTGGACACCTCTTGGGAGGAGGAGATTTTTTTTCTTCAGGAGTTTTCCCCGCTCTAGTTTCTTCGTGGCCGGAACGTTGTGGGTTCTCCATCAGCGCGATGGACAGGCGTCTAGCCGGCGTTCCTCCGCGCAGCTGGCTTGGTCTGGGTTCGGGATCGATCTGTGTGGAGGAACACCGGGATCAAGACATCAGACACAGTCCCACAAACATCGGCATTACTTTTAAAGGAAACCGGTTGGAATGGCCCCACTTGACATCACAAGTGGGAGTGTCCACCTAGAAGTATGCTGGATGGATCATCAATGGACTGTAGCGACTGGTAGGCAGGCTGATCTATCCACCATACATCTCGGTGGACACTCCCACTTGTGATGTCACGACGATGTCATAATAAGATATCTGCTGTATGAATAAGGCATCGGTTGCTACCTCAGAGTACAGCGGGGGTGGCTGGAAGCGGAACTCGTGGATGTACGCAAAGAGCGGTCCGTCGAGTCCTCGCGAGCCGAGGCCACGTCCAGACTGCTCTGCCGCTGCTCGTCCGTCGCGATCTCTGCATAGCTTGGAGGAGCTATAGGGGGGGGGAGAGAGAGGAGAAGATAGTTTAGTCTTCCAGAGTTTTCCAGAGACGAGAGCGCCGCCGCCTGAATCCAACCGCGTCGGTCGCAACTGTGGAACGTACCCTCCGGGCCTCTCGGGCAGCGCCATGCCCAGCCAGCTCATGGTCATGCTGCACTGGCTGCTGACGCTGGACGTCCGGGAGCCAAAGGGTGGAGGGGGATTGGTGCCGATGACCAGGGGCAGATTGAGGGACAGGTGATGGCTCCGGGGATGTCCACGTACACCTGAACACAACACACACACACCACACACACCACACACACACACACAACAAACAAACACTCATTAGCATAGGTTAGCATTGTTCTGCTAACATTGACTTGAGTTCCAGGATAGGGCTGGGCAATATGGCCAAAATCGTATTCTATCCCGAAATAGGTCATTTAATGTTTCGATGACGATATACATCACAATATAAGAATGTTTTCATGGTAATTCAATAAATTAATAGGTCTATCGATAAATTAACAACATTGTAAAGCCTATTTGGTGTAGTACAAATAACAGAACAGCTAGAACATTCGAGAAGTTCAGAAGTTCACAGAAAAACAGAGAGTGTAGAAAAGAAGCATCATTGTACAGTGGATGCGGTCTTTAAAACCAGGAAGAGACAACGCTCTGCGCCATTTCACGATATTGCGATATCCAAAAAGCCAAGACGATATCTCGCAGCACGCGCTGGGTTTTCCCATGTTGCGTTCGTCTTGGCGTGTACGTTGTGTCATCGCACGGCGCGTATGTTCGCCACTCATGCAAAGTGTTAACCTTTGAGCGAGAGCTGCACCTCCACCTGCTGTGACGAGGTCATGCGGGGGGCCGCCCCGGTGTGACGAGGTAATGCATTTGCATAACCTGACGGGCAGGTGTTCCCTCAGATTTCCTTTCGGCTTAATCTCTTGAGCAGTGTGTGTGTGGTGTGCGTGTGTGTCTGTGTGTGTGTGTCTGAGTAGGTCATTTTAAAAAGGTTACGTCTCTATAAGGGATGATATACCTGCCACCTCCTGCGAGTATAGACTAGTAACTTGATTACTTCGATTAAGATAGTAACTCACTAAACTATAAAATAGATACTAGTAATAACACTCTTAATATGGGACACATGGCACGTTTACATGGACAGCAATGTTCTGACTATTGACCTTATTCTAAATAAGACAATATTTAGATTACAGTGTTTACATCAGTTGCTTCTAGAATATTCCATTCATATTTCCCGTTTACATTACGTTACAGAGCAAACGTGGTTCAAAAATGAAATCGGTTCCCTGTCGGTTCGCCAATGTCGACTATTTAAGGACAGGAGTGGTGCGATTGAATATAAAATGTACAAAAACTAAATTTGACTTTCACTATGTTCCATTCTAATGACATTGAAATGATCCAGGCTTGGCGAAGACAACCAAGACACTGAGACAGGAGGGTGGTGCTGGTGGGTGGTGCTGGTGGGTGGTGCTGGTGGGGTGGCGCCACTACTCACCATGAGCGAGTACTCGACGCGGATGATGCTGCAGTCCAGGATGGAGGCGACACGGGGGGGATCTTCAGCATCTTGCCGCTCCACGTCTCCGTCTTGCCGGAGGACAGCGACTCCCCGCGCAGGTTGGCCACCAGCTGCTTCACCTCCTTCATCTTTCCTTTGGCGTAGAAGGTCTGCGTTTGGTAAATGGCCGCCTTTGGCACCACCATGCGGGACGAGCAGTTCTCGATCTCGGCGAAGATCTGGATCGACTCTCCTGCGTGGACGCAAGCATTTACATTTAGGGAATTTGCCCGCTTTTATCCAAAGCGACTTACAAAGAGTACATTTGTTGAAAGAGAGACAACAATATCTCGCTGCGCTACGTAAAGATGAGAATAGAGCAGGTTTACTAACCCTAACCCTTATCTAAGAACATACAATATGCTAAACAATTCTAAGTACTATTATTTAGTGCCAAGGCGTACCAGGAAGCAGGGGGGGGAGAAAAAGCACATTTAAAAAACTATTTCCTCCCCCCTATTAAAAACAGGTCCTTTCCACTGACAATACAATTTGATGACGGATATATCAAGTAATGACTCATCTATATGTGTCATTACCAAAGTGATTTGCTGCTCACCTGGGGTATATCCCTTCCTCTCTATTTTGGCACTTAAGGAGATAGGACCTGAGGTGCAGAACCAGCAGCAAAGGGTCTTGTCTTTGGTGCCGGCCTGTGGTGACTGAGGAGGGGAACACACAACAGAATAAAGGGAAAGATTAGTAAAAAGATCTAATATCTGAAGTATTTCCTTTATTTGTGTATTTATAATAATCAGTGTGTGCTTAGTTCATTAAAATGAGCATACTGTGCGTGACGGGCCTGAGCCTGAATACTAAGCGAGGTTACCGTACACTTCCCTTGCGGCCGATCAGTTAAGTCTTGCAAGAGTGCGTCAGTGTAATCTTATTTTCCCCCCCCTTCCGGCCCCCCGACGCACCAAACACGTCAAGCTGCGTTCGATGTGTTGAAACGCGGCGACTGCCCGGCGCGCCGCGGTAGATTCTGTCGCTCGGTTCTCGGTTTTTTCAAGACGACACACACATCGTCCGTCCACCTCATTGTTTTGCTTCCTTCCTTCCATCACCGTCGTCATTATTATTGTGTTATAAACGTTAGCCGTGGCGTTACAGACCTCGTCCTTTGCGCAATAACGTCAATTGTTTCGGTTCCATTGCTATGGGGATAACAAAATAGTTTAGCCCTTTGTCTGTTTTACTGGCCCATTGTTAGAAATGTTCTGCCTGAGGTCGGTGGCGATAAGACTTAACCGAGACCGACTAGTTCTGCGCACAGCGAAAAGGCAATTGGGGGTTGCCACAGTCAGTAAGTCAGTCGGTCAGTCCGTAACTATCCCCTCACCAGCAGTAATGGAGTGTTGATGTCGATGTGTTCAAAGACGGTGAACTCCTTCTTGGTCTTCATGGGTAGCAGCCAGGGTCTGTGCAGTTCGGCCTTCACCCAGTAGCGCACGCTGCCGTGCTTCCCTTCGAAGGAGGTAGCCAGAGGTCTGCGGTGACAGGGGTCAGGGTCCAATAAGGAAGGGAAATCAAGGGTCAATTCGACTACTACAACCACAGTCTCCGGGGAGGGAAACACAACACTTCAACATCATATTGCGTTTAGCATAACCTAAGCCTGACCCCATGTAAATATGCGAGTACTGCAAATTAATACATACTATGGACATTATACTTAGTTGGCTCCACTTAGCATATTGGCTCCTTGTCTGTGAAAACTACACGGCGATAAATGTGATCCCGATTCTGACACTAAATATCGCCTAAACAATATGTCGTTGCGACTCACGTTTGTGGAAGCTCCAGGCTGAACGCGTACTCGTGTCTTCCTGAATGAATAGTGGTGAGCCCTTCCTCTGAGTTGTCGTCGTCTGAAAGACAAGGAGGACACACGTGTATACTGTACCTGGGATACATGCGTGTATACGGTGGCATCTGCAAAGTCATATGAACACACACGGGGGCAGGGGAGACAAAGAGAAGATCAGAGGGGGGGGACTGTGAATTGACGTTCATCATAGTTGTCGTCACATATATCGATTGCTCCAATAAAAACAAGCAAACAAACAAACAGGTAGTTCATCATCCTCATTGCACCTAAATAGTCTGTACCCAACCAAACATTTCCAACATCTCAGTACTGTTATGCACACGGACAAAGAATCACGCAAAAGCTCATTTACAGTACATTGTCTAAATGAAATAACTCACTTCAAATAGGGTAAAACATTCTTTTCCAGCATATTGGAATTTTTTCTAAAAGGTTATTTCTAAAAGGATTATTTATTTTTACATTATTTATATTATTTCTAAAAGGAAAAACAAATATGAATTGAATATATACTGTATATATATATATACATTGGAACACTGAAAAGATTATATGCAGTACTGTGCTTCTGCCAGCTCAGCACTGCCTCCCCTCCATCCCTCCATCCCTCCCTCTCTCTCTCTCCCTCCCCCCTCAGCCGCACAGTGGTGTGGTAAACAACTCCCGGGCTGTCACTCAAGACAGGCAGACTCGGGCAGGAGGAGACCGGCCTAAACCGGTGCGAGCAGCTTCCACGGAGGCCCGGCCTCCCCTCATTACGCATTCACTGTGCGGCACGCAGCCCCGGAGCCCGACTCACTGCCAGCAGGCGGCCCCCTGCAGGCCCAACGCGGGTCACTGCAGGAGATCATTCAGGGGCTCAATCAATAAACCCGAGACAAAAAAGACAGCCGTGCAACTAATTGCACAATGCATAGTTATATATATATTTATATATATATATATATATATACTGTATATGCGACATGGAATATTGCAATAGTCTCTACTGCCAGCATCGATTGTAGAAATGACAACAGGCTCGCATTGGCTTTTCATCAATTCTCACTTCTCATTTTGCACATTTTGTCTTCGATAAGGGATCAAAACTTTCAAAGACACCACAACACCACAACATGCATCATAGCATCTGACCAATGGTGCTTTAACTGGACGGATGCAAGACAAGCAGGGGAGCTGACAAAAACCAATTTCCAATTTTTTTTTTACAACGAATCCATCGTTTGATTGCACAGCCATCCTTAGCCATCCAAAACCCCCCACGTGTCCCCAGGATTGTTATTTGCTCTGGTCTCTTTTTTTTCCCAAACCTTAATATGGAGTTGTTTGTGCATTAATTTGACGTTTGCAGCAAGCAGCAGCAGTAAGGAGGCAAGTAAGAGAGGACTTGCACATCCCAAGTTGCACTCAGCCACAGCTCAGCTTCTGCTTCAGCCTCTTGCCACAGCTTAGCTCAGGCTTACTGTCACATTCTATGTCTCCAAAGGCCGCTGACGTCATCCCGGACACACGAGCACCTTAAGGCCAATCGGCGGCCGGCTAGACCCAGCCCCCCCCACAATCCAGTTTAGCTCGAACAGGATTGAACCGCTTTGGACAATGGTGGAAACTTAAGAACGGCACAAAGGAAGAGGGATAACAAACCGGATAACAACCAAATAATTGTGCTCTGCAACAACACTCAACACCCCACTGATGGCACTGGCCAAACATTTGCATTTTGCCTTTTGCTGTGTGGGTTTTCTTTTGCACACAAAGGCTTCTTTTACACCAGAAAAAACAGGTGGTGGGGTGGTGATGATGGATGACTTCATGGCTGTCATCATTTCAGCTGTGGCTTGCTTTGGGACAAACGACGTATGCATTTGCAATGCATCGTTAGTATTTCCATTTAAACAACAACAGTCATAAATGACTCGTTGTGTGCAGATTCCTGCGACTGCTGTGCATGCATTATGGTGCAATATATCTATTCTGTCTAGATGGACCTGACCCCTCCAACCACACACAATATATCTATTCTATCTAGATGGAACCTGACCCCTCCAACACACACACACACACACTGAGCATCTCACAGAGACACACAACACACACACAAACGATGATGAAAAAAGGTGTCATCTCTCATCATTACCTCTCTCGTGTCCGATCAGGATGTCTTTGTGGTTCAGGTACTCCACCTCCTCCGTGTAGTTCTGCGTGTACGCCGTGTTGGAGCCCGCGTTGCGCGGACTCGGTCCAGCGCACCTTGGCGAAGCCCTTGGCGTGGATGCGCAGCGACTTGACCCGCATGTCCCCCGTGACGTCCACGACCACCCGGCCCGACACCGAGTCCCCGCTGGAGAACACGGGCACGTTGCTGTCGTTCAGACAGTCGTAGGTGACCGAGAAGCTCTTCACCTTGCCCAGCACCATGGTGGAAGAAAGTCCTCTCTCCCCCCCCCCCACCCCGACTTAGAAATTAAAATAAAAAATGCTATGAAAAATATAAACTCATTGAAAATAAAAAATTAAAAGGAGGAAGGTGCGGCCTTTCAGACACAGATTCATGAGGTGTGTGTGTGTGTGTGTGGGCTGTGAAGGCTGAATAACGCAGTGGGGTGCTGCTGCTATCGCCGCCTTCTGTGCGCCTCCTCGGTCTCCAGTCAAAGACAAGGAGCTCCGTCCGCTGCGCTCACTTTATTCAGCGCGTCGAGCTGCTCTGCGGGGGTGGGAAAAACAACATACTGCGCATGCGCGTGACTTCACTACTCTGCTGCTCTTGAGCTGGGGCCCCCCACCCCCCCCCCCGCACACACACAGGCACACACACACGCAGGCACACACACACCACATTTCGCTCTCTCTCTCTCTCTCAATATAAAAGAAGATAAATACAAAAAATACAAAAATGCCAAAATACAAAATAAAACGCAATTAATACAAAAATGTTTAAAATACAAAGGGGACACACACACGCAGGCACTACACACACACACACACACACATACAGGCACACACACCAGCCTCCTCCAAGGGTTTCTGAGCATGCGTATGACTTCCTGCTGCTTGTCGCTTTCCCGTCTTTCTTTGGGAACAAGGGATGGGGGGGGTTGTTATTGCAGCCAGATGCCAATTAACTAACTTTAATGGCAAACACATAAAGGAACGAGCAATCAATGAACAAATAAGTTAATAATGAATGTTCATTGCCTTTTAGCGCGTCTCAAGACGCGTTTCCATCGTGGTGTGTGTGTGTGTGTGTGTGGGGGGGGGGGGGGGTATAAGATAAGATAAGATAGAACTTTATTAATCCAGAAGGAAATTCTTGTGCCAGGTTGCATAGCAATAGAAAAAACAATAGAGAAATAAACAGTAGAATAATAAAATAATATAACAGATTTACAAATGTACAGTAAGTCTAAGTCCTAGGAGAAGTATAACAATAGGTAAGATAGGTAAGATAAGATATTCAGTCAGCAAAAATAATTTGGCAATAATTGACACCTCATCCACCACCAGTATCCTGAACCTGAATAATTTGTTTGTGTGGAAAAGTGTTTTATTTAGTGGTCGTTATTAAGGTTATTGCCTGAATCATACATGATGCAGGCCTAAGGGTATGGTGTGTTGGTTGGAGATTTCCTTGACATTTTGAGACTTTACATGAATGAACAAATAAGGGGCCCTCGTTTAGTTAGATGTGGCCAAAGCATGCCCCCTTTGCAGAGAGATTAAAATGGTCATTAACGTTCGTCTATAATTGTAATAAACACGGATACCAGGACAATAACATAGTGAGGGCTGTACAATGACAACAGGCTGGAGGGTGTTGGGGGATTTTTGCAAAAACAAAAACACGCCACCTGGCGGTTAGGAAGCGAACCACTGCTTAGAATCATGCATCACCTGTTGAATATGCTTCATTTAATGTAATTTGATTCAATAATGTAATCAAATGTAATAAATGGCAGACCAATGGCATTTTAACTTCAGTTTCTGGTTGTGCCTGGCAGGCTTTGATTGGGTTACCCAGTTTTATTATGTTTATATAGCTATCCAATGTAATTACATTCAATTATATTCTATCATAATAAAACGGTTCAAATTGGTAAAGCTACGTGAATGCTGAGCGTAATTGGAATTGGGAGACTCACTACTGAAAATGAAAATGTTAAATAAACAAATCACATGACAATACAATGTTATTCCAGGTGTATGTATAGTGTGTGTATATTATGTACAGAGCCTATGATTCAAATCAAGCTGATTTTCAGTAAGTTCTATAAGATGAAATGTATTAGGTCGTCTCACTGAACTATCTCTTATATTATTTCTTGGACAGTAATGAAAAAAAAACCCAAACAGATTCTTTTATAGTATTTTTTACGTATAGTGATATGCTGCCATCTATAGGCCGTGTGAATACATGACATGCATTTAAGAAATACATATTAAAAAGACACAAAGAGAGACAAGTTCATCCAAACTAATTTCATGATTTTTAATGTATAAAGTACTCTTATTGTGAAAACACCGTGATGAGTTCCATTGTGTTCTCCCTCCGCTGATTACCGTGTAGGATCTTTTTATTTATTTGTATTTTATTTTCCAGAAAACTCCAATTCAGATTCAGATTTCAATGAAATCAAGACACACACACAGGACAAAAAAGACAAAGAAAAGTTTTATTTTTGATGGCCCAAGTGTGTGAAACGGTGAAGTGAAGTGAAGCCGCCGTTTCCGACTTCCGGCAGCAGCAGCAGCAGCAGCAGCGACAACAACATCCGGCGGCCATGCCATCGCAGCTCGTGGTGTGGTCGCTGCTCTGTGTCTCCGTGTCGTCTCAGGGTCTGTATAACTACGCGACCCCAACGTCGTCATGGGTATCGGCGGATGGGCTTCGATGAGTTAAATCAGTATAGCTGATAGTAACAGTAATATTAATCGTAATATTAATAGATAATGATAGAACTTTGGAAATTCCCTGGAAATGCTTGTGCCAGGTTGCAGTAACAATAGAATAAAACAATAGAGAAATAAACAGTAGAAAAAAGAAATAAAAACATAAATAAATAAAAATAATAGTAATAGTAATAATAGTATAGTATTAATAATAGTATATAATAGTAGTATTAAGAAATAATAATATTAGTAATTATTTATTTGTATTTATTTTTATGTATTCTTGTGCCAGGTTGCATAGCAATAGAATAATAACAACTAGAGAAATAAACTAATAGAGAAATATACAGTAAGAAAAAACTAATTATACATAATAATAAATACATAATATTGTAATAGTAATAATAGTATCGCAATAATAATAGTATATAATAGTAGTATTAATGTAAGAGTAATATTTACTATTTACTAGTAGATATTATAATATTACTAGTGCTATTATGATATTAGTAATGTATATATATATTTATGTATTTATTCTTATCTTTTTATTATCATATTTTATTATTCTACTGTTTATTTCTCTATGTTTTATTCTATTGCTATGCAACCTGGCAAATATTTCTTTGGGATTAACAAAGTTTCTATCTGTCTTATCTTATCTTATCTTAATATATCTTTACCAATGCATGCACACGAGTAGCTGTGTGTCTTTTTTGTTCTGGAGAAGTGTAATAACACTAATAACATCCGTTCTCCCTTCAACGTCTCTTTTTCCAAATAAAGGACGGTCGCCTGACCTTTGACCCTGGCAGTAGGGTCGTGCCGCTACCCTATATAAACTACCTTCAGAGAACAGGGCACCACCTTTCGCGATGCCTACACCAATTCCCCCATATGCTGCCCTTCAAGAGCAGGTAGAACAATAACCCACAACTTTCAAAATAAGTTAAAAAATAATAAGTAAATCTGTTAAATAATAATGTATCTGTTAATTGGCTTGTAATAGACTTTTAAATGGGTCATTGTCAACAACCAACCCCTTATCGTATGTTGTGTGGTTCTTTGCCCTGTTGTGGTCAAGCTATGTGGAGTGGTCAATTTGTCCACCTTACCCAGTCTTGGAACAACAATAAGTGCCTGGACAGCAACGCCACAACATGGATGGACTCTCTGGAGAAGGGTGGCTAGTCAGGACGCAGAGTTTTGGCAAGCTGGACTACACCTCGGGGGGCCACTCTCTCGGTAGGCGGGAGAAGCTTGTTTGCTCATCAGGACAAGGGCCGACAGGGGCAGGGACATTTAAATGGGGATCCATTTCTTCCAGCATGGATATGGAGTGTGGAAAGAATGTAGACTAGACATAACAATGTAGTATGAAGTCAAACATCATCGATTGTACAGCACTCAACTGGTCAACTGTGGTTGTTTTAAAATGTGTTCTATAAATAAATAAACGTAAACTTAAACGTACAATTACAGCAATCGAGTGGAGGCCTGGACCCGCGACGTGCAGTTCCTGCTGCGCCAGGAGGGCCGACCTGTGACCAAGCTGGTTGGGAACGCGTCCACCGTCAGGGTCATGGTGGAGGACTGGGAGGTCACGGACCGGGCCGCCCAGTGGATCCGGGACACTGCTGCTGCTGCTGCTGCTACGGCTACGCGGTCGTCACCACCACCCCGCCGGCCGTTCGCCCTCTACCTGGGCCTCAACCTTCCCCACACATACAAGACCACGTCCCTGGGGCCCACTGGAGGGGGGTCCACCTTCCTCACCTCCCCCTACTGGCTCAGAAAGGTACGGCAGCTCTCTGCGAGGACGTTGTGTTAATTTCTGGAGGGAAACCTTTCAGCTGTTGTTGTTCTTGTTGTTGTTTTAAACTTGGGAGAACAAACAAACAACCTGTAACCCTTGCATTTACACATGCGACACACACACACAGACACACACACACACACACACACACACACCTTTAGCAATTATGGTCATACTCTCTGGAATATTCTACCACATGGACTAAAATTCATGTGTCTTCTTTTAAAAGCAGACTAAAACATATATTTTTTCGTAAGCTTTTAGTTAGATAAAATGGTTAACGGGTACATCTTTTCGAATCAGTTTCATTATTATTATTCCCTTGTTCATAATAATAATAATACATATGTTTTTCCCTTTGTTGTAATACCTTATTTTATGTTTTCTTATATGTTTTTATATGTAACACCTTCTTATCCAACATGTTCTTATCTTTCATGTGTTTGTCATGTATGATGATGTATGAATTGTGCTGTATAAATAAACTTGTTGTTGTTTACAGGTATCCTGGGATTGCCATCTCTATTCCAAAATGGCTGCCCATGGCTGCCATGCAACCCCGTGGACTACTACACCACCTTCACTAAGAACTGCAGCGGAGCGTTTACCCAGGAGGAGATCAGGAACATCCGGGCCCGTCTACTACGCGTATGTTGTGCCGAGGCAAGACGCCATGCTGGGTTAGTAGTACAGTAGTACCCGGTGGTTATCGGCTATTCATCGTTCAAAGTGCTTCACATGAAAGAAAACAAAAATAAAACAGCAATGAAAAGTGCTTAAAGAGAGAAAAACGTTAATGCATAGATACACATAAATACACACAAACAAACAGACATAGTGTACACAAAGGGTGTGTTCATTTAAGAAAATGCGGGAGGTCTTTAGCTTGGTTTTAAAAGAGCACAGTGAAGGAGCAAGCATAAGATCAGCAGGCAAACTGTTCCAGGTCTTGGGGGCATAAATGCTCAATGCCATCTCACTGGACTTTGAAAATGCCCTAGGCTCATGGAGGAGATTACTACCATGTGACTGGAGAGATCTACTGGGATTGTGGACTGACAGCATGTCTGAAATGTACTGTGATGACCAGAGCAGTTCTTACACTGACACCTCACTGTTGTTCACTAATGTTCACAAGTCACTCAAGTCATTCTGCCGGTCCCAGGCCAGGTGCTGCTGGCCCTGCGGTCTACTGGGCTGCTGGACAACACCGTGGTGATGTTCACCGCCGACCACGGAGACCTGGCCATGGAGCACCGGCAGTATTACAAGATGTCCATGTTCGAGGGCAGCGCCCACGTCCCCCTGCTTGTCATGGGACCCGGACTGGCTCCCGGGCTGCAGTCCAACCACACGGTGTCCCTGGTTGACCTCTATCCCACCATTCTCGGTAAGAGATGCAGGAAGATTCAAGATACCTTTATTGCCATATGTAACAAGTAAAATGGAATGCGTACTCCTCATTCACTCCTGCAGTATTCTTCTAAATATAAATTCTAAACAATTAGTGAAAGTAAGTACCTAATAAGTACAGTAAAAAGTGACATGTTGGTAGAAGCAGCAAAACAACACATCTGGATCGGTAGACACAGAATAAAAACAAAACAATGCTTTTGTGATTGACGATTGTCCTTATTTGCAACAAATAAAATTGAAAATAAAATAAAATGTATAAATTTTTTAAAAGTGCAACATCACCCTTAATTCTGCAGAGCTTGCAGGCCTCCCAGCACCGGGTGGCCTGAGTGGCCACTCCCTCCTCGCCCTCCTCCTCCCCCCGCTCTCGGGGTCGGGCACCACCCGCCCACCCGCGATCCACCCGGGCTGGGCTCTGAGTGAGTACCACGGTTGCAACGCCAACGCCTCCACCTACATGCTGAAGGAGGGCGGGTGGAAGTACATCGCCTACGCAGACGGGCAGAGTGTCCCTCCACAGCTCTTTGGTCAGTTCTCCCCTTGCCCTTGCCCTGGCGGTCTCTCTCTCTGTCTCTCTGTCTCTCTCTCTCCCTCTCTCTCTCTCTTTACTTTGCATAATTTCTAGTTTTGTATCAGCAAAACTCTCTAGACATGGACATGGACATGTTTTGCTGATACATAACTAGAAATTATGCAAAAAAAAATGTATATGCTAGTAATAACGTAATAATAATATGACTTATTTTGTGATATTGGGTAATCTCACACCTGCACAACATTAAGACGGGTATATGACAGCAGTATGGAGTCATTGTCCTACCTGTGGGGCTCTGTTTCAACTTCTCCTCAACCCTCTCTCTCCCTCTCCTCTCCTCCACCCTCCCTCTCTTGCAGACCTGACACTGGACAATACGGAACTTCACAACGTGGTGACAGAATTCCCACTGATCGCGGCCTATATGGAGGAACGGTTGCAGAGCATTGTGGCATATCCAGAGGTGTCTCGGGCCGTACAGCTGTACAACAAACAGCAGTTCGTAGCTTGGCAGAAGAGTTCTGGGGCAATTACAGCCATGTCATCGCTAACCTCAGGTGGCACGTGGATTGGCAGAGGGATGTGCCGGCCAATGAGAAGGCAGTTTATGATTGGCTCAGTGGCACATGATGGCTTATGGACAGCGAATCAGGACACTATTGTGATGGACACAATCGTGTGCGTGTGTGTGTGTGTGTGTGAGAGAGAGCTGATTTGTACTGTACGTTGAGATACACCTGTGCCTATGGTGAGGTTTTTTGCAGAGATGCAAAAAAAAGATGCAAGTAAAGCCATGATGTGGATGCTGACACCTAATTATTGTATTTTATATTAGATTTTATATCTGTAAATTAGTAGTATTTGGAGCTGATACTGCACACTGTACATTGTGTTTCATCATTGATATACAGTACACTACATATGTTTATTTTGAGAGTTTTCTAGTTTGTGATAATTAATAAAGATGCAGGTAAATATACATATTTGTATATTTTAACTATAAATGTGTAAATCTGTTTGTTTATTTTTATCATTCTGTTGTTTCCATATTGTTTTATTGTACTGTATCGCTATGTAACCTGGCACAAGAATTGTCTTTGGGATTAATAAAGTTCTATTCTATTCTAAATCTATGACATGGGTACTGGCTAATCATTATCATAAACACATGTGCATAATGTGATTATCAGCACTACAACTACTGCTGTTAATGCTAATGGCAGCCGAAGTGATGTGTTCCAGTCATGTACTGTACGTATTTCCAAAATAAAAGCATGCCTTTATTTTGGAAATCCCATCAACTTCAACTTCCGGGTCATCCAAGAAGGCGGAAGTAGCCACCGCAGCACAACAACAACACTCCTGCTCTATGCGGCGCGACAGCTCACATCAGGGCAATTAACAAACGGTGTAACACTAAAATATTATACAATATAAAGTCTTGTTTCTGTTTGTTTTAGCGCTTGAATGCGTTAGTTAGCGCCCGATACTTTTCAACTAGCTATAAGCTAAGTTAAGCTAGTAAGTTGCTATTTCAATTCAATGGTTTTTACAGTCAGAAGTGCTCAGCTGTCATCTGATTAACTTAATTCAAGCATACTGTCATGCCACAATCAGCAGCTATACTAATATTTAAACTAATGTGGTTGTTGATTGTTCCATGCATTTTCATTTAGCTTGCTTAGAATTGAAGTGGATGCCTTTGTTTGTTTGTTTGTTTGTTTGTTTCCTTAGACCAGTGTGTTGTCAGTCGTGCAAATAAACCATTGATATTCAGCCTAATGTCATCTTAATCTTCTTTAAGACAAAATAGTTCAAAGACAACTTGATGTGTACACTGTATATAAGTGTTTGTTGGTATTTCTGCTGGAACTTCTCCTCTGTTCACTGTGTAGATCACTCAGGGATGTCTAATAAAGAAGTAAAAGCTGCACTCAAAAGTGCCAAGAGAGGCCATTAAAAACAAAGAATTCAAAGAGGCCTTAAAGCACTGCAAGGTAAGATTAGCTGCCTCTGTCTTTCTTCATAAAGTACCCCCATAAATGTATCATCACCAAACACACACAGAGTTCAAAACATGTTGCATGCCATTTCAACATGACATTGATTGTGGAGTTCTCTTGCTTCTTCTGGCTAACGCCAAAAGAAGAGATCTTTTTCAACTCTTTCCCTCTCTTTGTCCCATTTTTTTCCTTCTTGGTTCTAGGCTGTTTTTGAAGCTTGAGAAGAGCAATTATATATGCCTGGGTGTTTCATCGCCTGGCAGCCAGTGAGTTGGAGCAACCAGACCAGGCGCAGACAGCATATAGGAAGGGCCTGTGGAGCTCGAGCCTGAGCAGTTACTGGCATGGCAGGTAAAGGAGGAGGGGTCCATGGTCCATTCTTAATGCTTTTTGCTATTTTCTATCATGTGGCAGCTCTCTTAGTCTTACATTAAGAGACCACCAACATCACACTTGATGGCTAAATATGTCAACATTTTATTTATTCAACACATCTGGTTTGGTTTGTATACAGATTGGTCCCCCCGATTTAAATATTCAACCAGATTGCCTTTTAATGTGCAGTTTTTAATCCGGTCTCTTGAGGTTCTTCAAGAAATTTCTGGTCTGATTTGGCCTCGTTATGTGACCAAACAAGCCCTTACTTTGAAGTGCTAAATTACCATTGGTGTTACAGGGCTTGGCGAATTTGTATGAGAAGACTGACCAGTGGGATTTCAAGACGGACCTCCCTGACGTCTACAAGAAGCTGGTTGAGCTCTATGCCAGGTAGGTGGGCTCTGGTTAGGAGGCAACCATTCCTCAGAACCCTCCCCCACCCTCTAGCCATCATGAGGACCATTGACATTTCCATTTGAATGTTCCAATATTTATTCCTTCTTTTTTATCCAGTTAGTTACAGATACTTATTGTTCATTCATTGTCCATTCGCAGCTCGGACAAAACTAAATGTTATGAGGTGATCCAGAAATTGACAGAGATCTATCAGTCAGACAAGGAACATTTAAAGGTACGCTCCCGATGAAACATTTGCTCAACAATCGGTAAAGATTCACTCAATACAGTTATGGATATTTTTACAACGTGTGTGTCTTTGTGTGTGCGTGCGTGCCTGTGTGTGTGTGTGTGTGTGTGTGTGTGTGTAGTTGGCCAAGCTCTGGCTGCAACTCATCCAGCTGAAGGAGGGAGATGCTGCAGAGAAGGCAGAGCTGCTGAAGTTATGGAAGCAGATGGTCCAGGACGTGTCGACCTGCATCGACGCACAGCAGCCAGACAGGGAAACACAACAGCATGTAAGATGATGAAGAACCCAATATTCAGATTTGGTTTGGTTGAAACCTCAGCACAGCACATCACTCTCCCCTCCGGCAGGAGGTTGTGGTCCATTAGGACCAAAACCTCACGCCACAATAACAATAACAGCTTCTTCCTCACGGCAACTGGCCTCATGAACAAGACCCGGGACCCCCACTGATCCCCACCGATTCCCACCACCTATGGACACTATACTACATACGTTATATTAACGTTTAACCCCACTGACTTGCACCCCCATTGGACACAGTTACATTCACGCATATCTTTTCTTTTCGTTAAATTGCACCTTTTTATAGCTTTGAATTTTTTTGTATTTCGACACGATTACTTTCTGTGTAAAGTTCAATGTTATGCGCCAATTTCTCAATAGCACATTCCTTGTTTGTAAAAACTAAGGATGACCAATAAAGCTGATTCTGATTGTGATCAAATCACATCACTCATAAGTCTTTTGTTTAGTGACTTGGGTTTGATAAAATGCAGGCAAACAGAGTATCAGTGCTGATACTGGGCACTCAATTTTGTCTGGGACCAGGCGCGTTGTAATTAAGAAGAAGAAGAAGATCTCTTTATTAATCCACACGTATTGGTCACACAACACACAGCGGGAAGTGGTGGCCGCCAAACACACACACGCGCATGCAGGGAGGGTGGCCCGTGGAAATTGTCCTCTGCATTTAACCCATCCTGCGGCCAGCAGGAGCAGTGGGCAGCCAACTCAACGGCGCCCGGGGACCAGCAGCTCCAGGTTGAACGTCCACAGCTTGGTCAGGGATGTGGACAGGAGAGGCGATCTTCACATGTTTTTAATTGGGGTTCTCTTACTCCCGTAAGGAGACCCCTCGGACACGGGGAGAACATGCCAAACTCCACACAGAAAGGCCGGGAGATACCCACCTGGGCACCCCACATTAATAGCCGCCCCAGGCGGGATCGATCCAGGACCTTCTTGCTGTGAGGCCGCAGTGCAAGCACTGTGCCACCGGTGCCCGACTGTATACTGTTAAGTATCCTCATTTGAGAGGCCAGTTGCAGTTCGATTGTTGATCACATGATGCATGCTTACCTTTGTTGTTGATGTCATTCATTGTTCATCCCTGGACACAGTTGGTCAAAGCCTTCGAGAAGCTCATGGTCCTCACCTCTCCTGCACCAGGAGAGGAACACAGGAAGGTCTCGGTGGACTACGTCAGATGTCCTCTCCAAAGTAAGACCGTCTCCTCCAAGGTGAAGCATGAAACAAGAGTTTAGGGCCGTCTCATGCCATTCACAACATCTCTTGGTCGGTCGTGATTTCCTGCAGCTTCCGCAAGAGGAGGCCAAGATGAAGGAGGCTTGCAAGGCCATGCTGTCCCTCTACCCCAAGCAGAGCTACCCCTTGGAGGTCCTGTGCTCGCACCACCTCAAGACAGGTAACCGCTGCTGATCCATCCCGCTCTCTCTCAGAAGAACCTCAATGTGAAAAGAAACTTCAGGTGCAGCAGAAGATGCAGTTTTTCTCTGTGCCAGAATGTTGACTTATGTATGTTATACTTTGCCGCTTACAGTGGGAAGTTGGTTATACATCACATGTTGACACACATCCCTATTTTTCTTTCTAGACGTCCAGAGTGAGGAGGCAAGCGACTGTTTCTCTCGGCTCCTGGAAATGGCCCCGAACAGTGGTCTGGCCCGCGTGGGTCTGGGCACCAAAGCGCTTCAGGAAGGCAAATATCAAGATGCTATCAGGAACCTGGCACAAGGTGAGTTCCCATGGCGACAAACAAAACCTATTTGATCACAAGCATAATACTGTATACTACTGCGCTAACGTTTACCTCGGTGATGCTGGGTAACTGATGCTTCCCATGGTTCTGTTTACTTTAGGCTTGAAGCAAGCGGGCTCCGCTCCCGGATGGTTTAGTCTGGCTGAGGCCCAGCTCAAGCTGCACAGATACAGTGACAGCGCCCTGTCCTGCTCCCAAGGTAAAACTCTCCTGGCTCTCTAGAACTGATCTGAGAACAGAAGCGAGACACTAATTTGATCTGCTTTCCTCCTGACCCAAGTATGGTCACAGTTGTGATGGTGTGTGTGTGTGTGTGTGTGTGTGTGTGTGTCTTTGTCTGTCTGTGTGTGTTGGGGATTCAGGTCTGACCCTGTGTGCGTCTGGAGATGAAGAGGTGAAGATGAGGCTGCTGAGGATGAGGCTGGAGACCCTGGTCCGCAGTGGGGAGGCCCTGGCTGCAGACCAGGCCCTGGAGACCCTCCAGCAGGTTGTACTCATCACAAGACAACATATTCGGGGCTTGTTTGTCGGTCTAATTTCACGCAGAAACGTGTGTCAATGAATCAGATATTCACAGTCATTTATTTGACTCTCCTATTGATTTGAACAACGTGGATTGTGGAACTTGACTGGCAAGCTGACTTACACTTTATGCTCCACTGTGTTCTATGCATTTTATATGGTTACGGTATATTTCAAGGCATTAGATATTATATCATGCCCTGCTGGAATTGTGCAATCAACCTAATTGTTATTTTATTGTTATCTCTTGTTAGATCCCCGGTGCGGAAACCGAAACCGACCTGAAAGCGTTCAAGGGGAGAGCGTACCTGAACAAAGGGCAGACGGAAGAAGCTCTCCAGGTAATGTTCCCTCGCTTGTGTGTCAGGGTCAGGTCTCGGATACGAGCCACATACAGTATGACATATATCCTATTGAGGCCGATGTGATTGTTGCAACAACTTCAGAAATAAACTAATAAATGTTGGCTCCTCCGCAGGTATCCTCAGAGCTACTGGCCTCCCAGCCCAACATCAGCCAGGGCTTGGCACTGAGAGGCCTGGCGCAGGCGGCCCAGGGGCACCTCCAACTGGCAGAACAGAGGTAGCGCAGCCCGGGCTGTTCTGGTGCTTATTATAAAGTGTGAATGCCAGCTGTGCTCTCTCTCTCTCTTGGCCGGTTTTACCAGACTATACTATGATGTCTTCTGCGCCACTGTAGTTTCCTGCAGGCTGCAGCCCAGAGCCCAGACAGCGGGGAGAACTATTTCCTGTTGGGGAAGCTCTACTGGGACATGGGGGAGGAGAGCCGTCGGGACCGGAGCAAGGCACACACACATCTGCTCAAGGTTGGCTCACTGATCACTGTTACGGCTAAATAATGAGGGCTAGCAGGGTGCTTAGCTTCCACTTCTTCAACACCATTAAAAACTTGCTGTTTACTTAAAGGACTCCTATTCTCCCACTTGACATCACAAGTGGGAGTGTTCTCCACTAGAAGTATGCTGGATAGATCAGCCTACCAGCCTACCCAGTGGACTGTAGCAACTGGTAGACTGATCTATCCACCATACATCTGGGTGGACACTCTGGTGGGCCCCTCCTTACTCCCCAAACCTAGCCTCCTCGTCACCCCTCCCTCACCTTACTCCCCAACCCCGCCCACCCCTCAAGATTTTAAAACTACATTACATGAGATTTCTCTATTCTGCTGCATAGTCTGAGCAATTAACCTAGAGCCTCGTAGCCCAAAGGTAGGAGTCTACATGACAGAATATGATTTTAAAGCACATTTCAATCAAAAGGATATTGCATTGTATGCATATGGATGTTCAATGTTATGCACCAATGTCACAATAGCACATTCTTTGTTTGTAAAAACTAAGGCCAATAAAGGTCATTCTGATATGAATACTTAAAATATTTAAACAAAGTGTTTGGACAGACGGTGTCTAAATGTCACTTTGTTTCTATCTTCTTGTGTATTTGAGTGTCTGCTATCAAGCTGTTAATAATAATAATAATAATAATAATAACAAAAATGTATAACTATAATGTAACTACTAATATTATTCATAACTTAAATTTCATTGCGTTTCTCAGGCCGCAAAGCTGGACCCGCACCTGGGCCGCGTGTACCGCTACCTGGGCCACTACTACCGGCGGGTGGTCCGGGATGCGGGGCGGGCCCGCGGGCTGCTACAAGAAGGCCTTCGAGCTGGACGCCACCGATGAGGAGTCTGGCGCCGCCTCGGTGGACCTCAGCATGGAGCAGGGAGACATGGTGAGATGACCCCCCACACACAGATAGCAGACAGAGTGCTGAAAGTGTGTCTGGGGGTATCAAGGCCCGGTTCTATAAGGAGCTTGTTTGTACCTGAAAATCGATAAGGTCTGAGCTTATTGATACTGCTGTCGAGACTCACAGGTCCTATAACATAAGGATGTGTCTCCAGAGACGGGAGTCGTGGCATTTAAATCAAATCACTGGTGCACAACATACGTTGAGTACATGCATCATTTAATGCTGATATGTTATTTTAATCACAATAAGAATATTCACAGTTAAGCAATAACATCAATACCAAGTTTGTGCCACATAAGTGGCTTAGTTCGGGGCTCCTCCAAGGCCACAGGCAGGTTTGTTGTGAAAACTCTGGTTTATTGTAAAAGTATGATAAATGGTAGACAGAGCAGGTGGTACCACTCACTCTCCTGGGTGTGTGTGCTGGTGGCTGATTTAACCTGTGGTGCACTGATTAGCCAATGCACCACAGGCTTGCAACCCCACCCACCCCAGACTCTAGCTGGGGCAGGTGAGGCTGTAGCCCCACCCAACCCAGACTCTAAAGGCTGATACATACTCCGCGAGAAGCGAGAACTTTGTTCTCAGGCCAGGTGAGGCTAATTAAGCCAGCCACCAAACACACACCACTCCCACACAGTTCTGTTAAGAATGTATGGTCCGTCTTTGTCTTTCCACCAAAAAATATAAAAGTATCGATAGTGTATCGATAAAGGACTCATTAAGTAGTCTCAGAAATTGTATCATTATCGATATACAACCAACGATCCCCATCATGAAGCTGTTATTCTTCTCCTTCTCTCTCCAATGGGTGTAGGACACCGCTCTGGCCGTGCTCCGGTCAGTGATCGGCGACTCCACCCCAGGATCCGCCAAGTGGGCCTGGATGAGACGAGGCCTCTACCACCTGAAGGTCGGACAGCATCCCCAGGCAATAGCCGAGTACGTATAATGCAAACACCACCGCCAGCCAGGACCAACACATGACTCCTAATGTCTGATTCTGGCTTACACTGGTAGCTAAAGACTCATCTGTTCAGACTGGCCTTTGTCTAGCCTCTTGTGTCTGTATTTCTGTGTCTCCTTTTTCCCATCAGTCTCCAGTCAGCTCTGAGGGCGGACCCAGAGGACTGGGTGTGTTGGAGTGTTTGGGCGAGGCCTACCTCAACCGCTGTAGCTTCACCCGCCGCGCTGAAGGCCTTCGGCAAGGCCCCACGAGCTGCAGCCCTCCTCCATCTACAGCATCTACCAGATGGCGTCCATCAAGCAGACGCTGGGCAAGTTCCAGGAGGCCGCCACAGAGTACCTGCAGATCACGGCCAGGGAGGACTACGTCCCGCTCTGAAAGGTATACCGTGTGTGACTGACTGTGTGTTTGGGGGGGAATTCTGCTGTTTTAGAGAGATTAGATAATACTTTATTATCCCAAAGGAAATTTCTTGTGCCAGAGATTAACATAAGAATAAAAACAATAGATTAATAAATGTAGTGTATAGGCCTAATAGAATAACAATAAAATACAAATTAAAAATAAAATAATAAGTTAACTTAGATAGAAAAAGTTGGCAATGGTAGTTGAAAAGTAAATATTGCACATGATAATCAGAATATTGCACGTTGATGTTGAAAAGTAATATTGTACACGATATTGGAATATAATTTTATCACTCCTCTGAATATATGCATGTATTTTGCAGTGCTGTAATGTAAGTTTCCCTTGTTCAGGTCTGGGAGAGTGTCTGCTGTCCCTTGCCAAGTGTTTATTGCAGGACTACAGAGATGGAAGCGCCGTCGACCTCATTCAACAGGCGATCAAATGTCTCTTCAGGTAGTGGCTAGACCTGGACTCCTGGGTTTGAGAAAAAGATGTTCTCGGTTCCATCCCTCCTCCCAACGCTCTCCTCCTCCTCCTCCTCCTCCTCCTCCCTTGTTTTTCCCCGGCAGGGCTGTGGAGCTGCGGCCAGACCTGTCTTGCCTGTGGAAGCTGCTGGGAGATGCCTGCACCGCCGTCTGCACCGTGTCCCCCAACAGAGCCCGGGTTCTGATGCCAGGCCCGCTCGCCGGTCTGGAGCCCTCCACCCAGAACCACCTGCTCGACCAGGCCCAGACACTCAAAGTGGGCGAGAGGTAAGACAAGAAGCAAGACACTCTCAGTATGTACCCCCTCTAAGATAGTTCTTTCAGCTAGGTACCCCTTTACCAGCACCAAAACATGGTGGGGAGGGAACCCTATGTGCATGTTATAAACATAACATGCACATAAGCTGTTTGTGACAATACTTACAGTTGGAGCACAAGTGGAGTGGTGCTTCACTTTATGATTTTTCGTTGTCATTAATTGGAAAGATTCCTGAAATCGGAAGTATTTCAATTTACATAATTCTATAAAATGTATTCTGGTTCAGGTTTTAATTTTTTTAATCGAGTACCCCCTGCAATCTTTCAAAGTACCCCTAGTGGGGTACAGGTTTCCCTGGTTTGAGAAACATTGCTCTGAGTTGACCGCCCTTTTGAACTAGTTTTGGGTTTTGGGATAAAGAAATGCAGTTCAGATGAAGCCAAAGAGGCTTTCATCAGTGTCTGACACCGCACACACACTCTCCCTGCCCCCCCTGCCCCACCACCTCTTTCCCCCTCGCGCCCCTCAGGTGCTACGGCCGTGCTCTGAAGCTGATGCCCGAAGCGCCCGGCCTGTGGTACGACCTGGGTCACAACTACCAACCGGCAGGCCAGCCTCCCCGGCCCCACGGAGGGAGAAGACAACAGCAGCCAGGCCCAGGCTCTGCTCCTGGAGAAGGCCCAGCAGGTGAGGGGGGCGGGGCCCAGCAGGGTGAGGGGGGGCGGGGCCAGCAGGTGAGGGGGACGGGGACCAGCAGGTGAGGGGGGCGGGGCCCAGCAGGTACCGACAGTGGCTACGCCCCCATGTAGTCTGTACATGATATTAAGTATGTCTATTATCCACAAGGTTTGTATTATCGGCATATTGTGTGTTATGGTGAAAAATCTGTTTATTTTTGTTAAAACTGCATCGACTATGTGCTTCTCTTCAGTGTGTTAAGAAGGCGATCATGCATGGACAGTGTGAACCATAGTTACTGGAACGCGCTGGGAGTGATCGCTATGAGCAAAGGTCAGCTTATCATGTTAATACCCTTCATCAGCAGCATCCTCCTCCTCCTCCTCCTCCAGCCAAAGTCAGAGTAGCTTAACATTTCTTTTGTTTGTATTTTTCCCAGGTCTTGAGAACTTAGCCTTGCTCAACACAGCTTCATTAAAATCAGTTCAAGTTGAACCAAATGTAAGTAAATTATTCTATAGATCCTCGTGGTATGGTGATACCAGGAATATATATGTTTATTTGTCTTTTGTTTTTTACCCTGATGTATAGAATGTAATAGCCTGGACCAATCTTGTACACTGTACTTGAAGAAGGAAAATCTAGAGGTGAGCTCCTATCACTATTGTTAGTATATTATTCTTTCAGTATAAATATTCCATATTTTGGCCAGCAAGACGAAACATGGTTACCATCGCCTATGTACCAAATACAATGGACTGACTTATATTGTCGATCCTGCTCTTCTTGTTTCCCAGCTGTCACACGAGGCCTTCAAGGTCGCCCAGTCTCTGGAGCCCCTGTATGTGAACTGCTGGATCGGACAGGTATTGGAGATCCACACGCATCTCAACAGTAGAATATAATTCAGCAGATGCCTCATTACTTTTAAAAGCAGCTGCCTTTGGGGGTGACTCGAGCCCATGCTTGGACTTGACTGTCACTGTCCTGTCCATGAAGGTGCAAAAAAACCCATAAAAAAAAGATTGATGATGTGTCTTTAATTCTGGACCTTCCCTCCCTTCCTGCCAGGCCCTGATAGCGGAGGCTGTGGGGAGCTACGATGCAATGGATCTCTTCAGGCACACCACAGAGCTCAGCACTCATGTGAGGGGAATGCTCAACTCGTACTTTAATTGTTTGTCCACCTAGTGGCCGGGGGGAAAATTATACAACAATCTGATTACTTTGAATCATTGATCCTTCGTTATCTTCTTATGTTTCTTCATCACATTTGTAGGGATGTAATGGGACACATATTGCAAAATCCAAACCATTTGAGCACTGTTATAACTATAAATAACTATAGAACATAGAACGTATCTCCCTTACCTGAAATAGCGAAGCACAGGTGTACCACACAGGATTGCGGTGGGTCAAGTGTGTTCTGTGATTGGACGGTTGTCTCCCCATGTGACCCCCCCCTGCCCAGACGGAGGGCGTGAAGGGCTACGCCTACTGGGTGTGCTCCACCCTGCTGGACAAGAGCAACCGGGACACAGAGCTGTACCGCTACAACATCGTTCAGATGAACGCCGTCTCCGCCGCTCAGGTGGCGCTCAGCAAGTACACAGGTAGGTGGCACAGTCAGTAGGTGCACAGGTAGGTGCACAGGTAGCTACACAGGTAGGTGGCACAGTCAGTAGGTGCACAGGTAGGTGCACAGGTAGGTGCACAGTCAGTAGGTACACAGGTGCACAGTAGGGTGACTGGGCATTATGGAGAAATGTGTTATCATTATAATATGTTATAACGATGGGGAATTTTGCACAAAATCGATAAATTCAATTTCAATTTCAATTCACAAAGGGTCCATAGCATATATAAAAAAAGAAAACATTCTTATGAAGTCTAAATACAGTCTGATGGTCATTACATTGAAGTTGATGGAAATATTGCATCAGATTAAAACTAGTTTTCCTTTATCACTGATGTTTCAAGCCTGATATTTGATCATTTTAAGGGCATATCTTATCACTGTGATTTAATTTCTACTATAAAACTGGATATCACAATAAGATGATATGATGATACAATACAATTCAACGATGATCCATGATAATATTGATTTATTGCCTAGCCCTAGCACAGGTGTATACAGGGACACAGATACTTGGCCTCTCAATACAGAGGTGCTACTGGGGTACAGCTCAGCTCCCAGGCAGTGTTTCAGATATGCACTCTGCTACGTTTTCACCGCAGTCATCACTTTCACAGTCTTTTTACAATTAAAATAATGGCCTTTTTGGCGCCCGCCCTGAGTTATAAATCCCACGTTATAAATCCTCTGGTTGACTGGGTGGCTGGGAGTGTCAGCAACTCCTTTAAGATCTAACTGCGGTGGTAGTTCGAGCATGTCACTTTGAGAAACGGCCACATAGTTGAGGTTTAATGGCCCGCATTGCGTTGCTTTGTGTCTTGGGTTTTATCTATCGATCCAGAGAGGATCCAGACCGACCCCGATGCCCTCATCATGCTGGGGTCCTCAACGAACACCTGCAGCTGAAGAACTCAGGCCCTCCAGGCCTACCAGAGGTCACACCGGCTTTCTTCAGGTCTCTCTTTATGTGTACAGTTCAAGACATGTTCAAGTTCAAGTCTATTGTTTATCATTCCACATCCACAGTATACAGGAACGAAAATGTCGTTTCTCACGGACCAAAGGTGCTACACACAAAAAAAATACAAAAAATTCAACATCGGTGATGATTGTCTGCGATGGTCCGTGGCAACAAGCTTCATCTCTGTGCTTCCCATAGTACATTGATTTATTTGTGGCGGCCTGCCACCACAGTATCAACAATGGCCGCCACATATTGACTTCTTAATGCTCCCGTAATTAAGTCGTGAAAAGCCAATGGTTGTTGCTCCGTCATGCATTGTTGTTGAAACTGTAGAATAGGTTCATTCGCCAAGGTTTACTGGCTGGAGTTCCACAATTTTTGCAATACAATGTTGACCACCTGCCAGGAACATCCCGACAAAGTTACAAAAATATTGGATATTCAACAATGACTGTTGTGTGTGCGCTAAACCTCAGGGCGGTGGAGCTCCTCCAGTCCAGGACTCCGACAGAAGAGCTGGCCTTCGCTCTGGGCAGCTTCGGACGCGCTTTATGGTAACCTCGACATTCAACTATCTCACCTCATATTGACACTTCTAGGGGTGGGAGCCGGGGATCTGAACCAGCAACCTTCCATTTGCCAGACAACCACTCTACTACTCTCCTGAGCCTCTGCCAGCACTAACAAACAGTTGGACGGCAATATTCAGACTATTAACCTTATTCTAAATTAGACAATATTTCGATTCCAATGAGTTGCTTGTAGAATTTATTACTCTCTGTTTAATGTTCAATGTTTTGCAGCAATTTCACAAAAGCACATTCCTTGCTAGCAAGAACTAAGGCAATAAAGCTGTTTCTGACTCTGGTTCTGATTATAGGATGTAGTGTGTGTGTGTTGTGCGCGGGTGTCTATGAACCGTGTGTGTTTGTGTGTATGTGTGTGTGTGTGTGTGTGTGTGTGTGCGTGTGCGTACCAGGACACAGCATCACAGCTCTCTGCATGGTCTTCAGTGCATTTCTATGCGCGTCTTCTCCAGAGTGTCTGCCGCCCGCCAGCTGGTTCACCACCACTGAACAACAGCGCCCTCTGCAGGCACACGGGTTCATTGCACGCAATTAGGCGAGTTGGTAAAAAAAAAGGACAAATCATGATGAAGGAACAGATCATGAAGCATTGCCGTACCTTTTCCTAGTGTCATACTGGACAGACAGGCCACATGGCCGGCCACGGCACCACCCTGTGGGTACACAACAGAACAAGATGTCATGTTTTGGATTGTGTTATGGTTGTGATGTGTCCACCCAACAATTGGGTTCCCTACCGGTGTCTATGGGCATTTTGCACAACTACTACACACTTACTTTTTGTAAGTGTGTGTGTATCTGGGTATGCGTGCCTGTGTGTGTGTCTGGGTATAGGTGTGTGTGTGGTGTGGTGTGTGTGTGTGTGTTCTGAGTCTGGTATGCGTGCGTGTGTGTGTGTGTGTCTGGGTATGCCTGTGTGTGTGTGTGTGCTTACATTGGCCTTCTTGGGACAGTACTGTGGGACCAGTCTGGACAGCAAGGCCAGAGTGAAGGGTTTCCAGGGTTGCTGTAAAAATAGCAATAAAAAGATACACACACACCTTATAAATGTCTATTATGCCATGTTAACCTAATGATGCATATTATTGAGTGACACTGCTCCACACCTGTGCACGGCTCGGGCGGCCTCTCGTTGCACGGCGCTGTAGTTGCCCTGCAGGGCCAGCAGGGCACAGGTGAGCAGGCACCGCTGCTCCACGGCGCCCCCGGTGGCCGTGCCCTGCTTCAGCAGCTCCGTCAGGGCGGCGGCGGCCAGCGTGGCGTCCCCGTGGTCCCAGGCCCAGCGCACACAGACACAGGCAGGGACTCTGGGATGGGCTCCTCAGCATGGAGCTGCAAGGGGTGGGGGGGTCAAGGGAATGGATGCATTAGGTTGGGACCTGCAGTGGGTCTACTGCTTCTAAAAGGTTGGTAACTGCAACACCCCCATGTGGACATAACGGCTGTACTGGCAGGGTGGAAACACAGGTCTAACAAACCGTATTTTCGTAACGCGAACGGCAAGACGCATTTCACTGTTTTCGAATGTTTAAATGAGAAAACACAACAACAAGTTACAATATCAAACACAGGGTTAAAAAAAACCTGTGTTGCTTCCAAATAAGGCTGACTCCCAAAAAGACAACTTAATTTCACTTAGGTGATCGGAGTCCAGGGATAAATAATTTTTTTTATCACTTATACATTACAAAATTATGCATTTTAGTAGTCAATTTTAAGTAAATAATCGTTATTCATTATTCCCTAATTAGCGTTTACAAGGACTCGTGGCCAGTGATGTGGACAGAACAGAATGATGGCCGACTGACCACTTGAAGAGGCAGGTCTTGGCAGAGTCCAGGCTGCCCCAGACGATGTTGCAGCAGAGCCAGGGCGGTCAGGATGTAGGCCTTCTCCTTCTCACTGGACGCCACGGCGAGGGCACGCTCGTAGGCTGAGGAAACACACACACACGCACACGCACACACACACACACACACAGCTAATATTAACATGCACTGGCAAAAGAATCCATGAAATCAGTGAAGCAGTAACCAGAGACAGTAAGGGCCTCTGTATGCTTTCCATCTGTATGCTTCTTCAGAGATTAGAAAATAAAATCGGATGCCCAAATTCGACTTCTACCTTCTATAGTTCAATAGAACTGGCTGATGTTGGGGCGGTACTAGATTAGGAGGCTGTTCCCGTCAACCTAGGGAGGCGGAGTTAAAAGTCCTGCCTAGATCTGGCACAGGGCTTTTCAGATACACCGGATTCGGAGAGTGACTTTTCGCCGGTTTCCGACGCATTTCGGGAGGGAAGCATACAGAGAGGCCTTAATAATGAATGACGGACAGCTGCTGCTCACCACTGATGCTCTCTGGGATGAGGCCGACCCTGCAGTAGGCAGGGCCAGCCCGGCCAGGTCATGCAGTTCCTGCAGGGGGGTGGAGGAGTAGACCCGCACTGCCTCATCCCACTGCCCTGTGGAGCTGAAGGGAAGCCCGACTGTTTGGTTAGAAAAGAAACTCCTGCAATCTATACAGAAATTGGCCATGTTTTACACGGACAGCAATATTCCGATATTAACCCGATTAGGACAATAGTTTGAATAGAATAATAATCTTAGTCGCATTATGTAGACATGCATACACCTTAATCGCATTATAACGTTCTATTGGAGTTTTTGTACGCCAGCTACCACCTGCCTGACGATGCATACACTGGCATTGTAAAACAAGATGGTTGTGAGTCATTAATGGGAGTATTATGCTCTGTAAAATGTGAACGGGAATATTAATGGAATATTCTATAAGCAACTCATGCAAACACTGGAATCGAAATATTGTCTAATTTAGAATAAGGTTAATAGTCTGAATATTGCCGTCCAACTGTTTGTTAGTGCTGGCAGAGGCTCAGGAGAGTAGTAGAGTGGCTGTCTGGCAACTGGAAGGTTGCTGGTTCAGATCCCCGGCTCCCACCCCTAGAAGTGTCAATATGAGGTGAGATAGTTGAATGTCGAGGTTACCATAAAGCGCGTCCGAAGCTGCCCAGAGCGAAGGCCAGCTCTTCTGTCGGAGTCCTGGACTGGAGGAGCTCCACCGCCCTGAGGTTTAGCGCACACACAACAGTCATTGTTGAATATCCAATGTCTTTGTAACTTTGTCGGGATGTTCCTGGCAGGTGGTCAACATTGTATTGTAAAAAATGTGGAACTCCAGCCAGTAAACCTTGGCGAATGAACCTATTCTGCACAGTTTCAACAACAATGCATGACAGAGCAACAACCATTGGCTTTTCACGACTTAATTACAGGAGCATTAGAAAGTCAATATGTGGCGGCCATTGTTGATACTGTGGTGGCAGGCCGCCACAAATAAATCAATGTACTATGGGAAGCACAGAGATGAAGCTTGTTGCACGGACCATCGCAGACAATCATCACCGATGTAGAATTTTTTGTATTTTTTTGTGTGTTAGCCACTTGGTCCGTGAGAAACGACATCTCGTTCCTGTATACTGTGGATGTGGATGATAAACAATAGACTTGAACTTGAACATGTCTTGAACTGTACACATAAAGAGAGACTGAAGAAAGCGGTGTGACCTCTGGTAGGCCTGGAGGGCCTGAGTCTTCAGCTGCAGGTGTTCGTTGAGGAACCCCAGCATGATGAGGGCATCGGGGTCGGTCTGGATCCTCTCTGGATCGATAGATAAAACCCAAGACACAAAGCAACGCAATGCGGGCCATTAAACCTCAACTATGTGGCCGTTTCTCAAAGTGACATGCTCGAACTACCACCGCAGTTAGATCTTAAAGGAGTTGCTGACACTCCAGCCACCAGTCAACCAGAGGATTTATAACGTGGGATTTATAACTCAGGGCGGGCGCCAAAAAGGCCATTATTTTAATTGTAAAAAGACTGTGAAAGTGATGACTGCGGTGAAAACGTAGCAGAGTGCATATCTGAAACACTGCCTGGGAGCTGAGCTGTACCCCAGTAGCACCTCTGTATTGAGAGGCCAAGAATCTGTGTCCCTGTATACACCTGTGCTAGGGCTAGGCAATAAATCAATATTATCATGGATCATCGTTGAATTGTATTGTATCATCATATCATCTTATTGTGATATCCAGTTTTATAGTAGAAATTAAATCACAGTGATAAGATATGCCCTTAAAATGATCAATATCAGGCTTGAAACATCAGTGATAAAGGAAAACTAGTTTTAATCTGATGCAATATTTCCATCAACTTCAATGTAATGACCATCAGACTGCATTTAGACTTCATAAGAATGTTTTCTTTTTTTATATATGCTATGGACCCTTTGTGAATTGAAATTGAAAATTGAATTTATCGATTTTGTGCAAAATTCCCATCGTTATAACATATTATAATGATAACACATTTCTCCATAATGCCCAGTCACCCTACTGTGCACCTGTGTACCTACTGACTGTGCACCTACCTGTGCACCTACTGACTGTGCACCTACCTGTGTAGCTACCTGTGCACCTACTGACTGTACCACCTACCTGTGTACTTGCTGAGCGCCACCTGAGCGGCGGAGACGGCGTTCATCTGAACGATGTTGTAGCGGTACAGCTCTGTGTCCCGGTTGCTCTTGTCCAGCAGGGTGGAGCACACCCAGTAGGCGTAGCCCTTCACGCCCTCCGTCTGGGCAGGGGGGGGTCACATGGGGAGACAACCGTCCAATCACAGAACACACTTGACCCACCGCAATCCTGTGTGGTACACCTGTGCTTCGCTATTTCAGGTAAGGGAGATACGTTCTATGTTCTATGTTCTATAGTTATTTATAGTTATAACAGTGCTCAAATGGTTTGGATTTTGCAATATGTGTCCCATTACATCCCTACAAATGTGATGAAGAAACATAAGAAGATAACGAAGGATCAATGATTCAAAGTAATCAGATTGTTGTATAATTTTCCCCCGGCCACTAGGTGGACAAACAATTAAAGTACGAGTTGAGCATTCCCCTCACATGAGTGCTGAGCTCTGTGGTGTGCCTGAAGAGATCCATTGCATCGTAGCTCCCCACAGCCTCCGCTATCAGGGCCTGGCAGGAAGGGAGGGAAGGTCCAGAATTAAAGACACATCATCAATCTTTTTTTTATGGGTTTTTTTGCACCTTCATGGACAGGACAGTGACAGTCAAGTCCAAGCATGGGCTCGAGTCACCCCCAAAGGCAGCTGCTTTTAAAAGTAATGAGGCATCTGCTGAATTATATTCTACTGTTGAGATGCGTGTGGATCTCCAATACCTGTCCGATCCAGCAGTTCACATACAGGGGCTCCAGAGACTGGGCGACCTTGAAGGCCTCGTGTGACAGCTGGGAAACAAGAAGAGCAGGATCGACAATATAAGTCAGTCCATTGTATTTGGTACATAAGGCGATGGTAACCAATGTTTCGTCTTGCTTGCCAAAATATGGAATATTTATATGAAGAATAATATATAACAATAGTTATAGCAGCTCACCTCCAGATTTTCCTTCTTCAAGTACAGTGTACCAAGATTGGTCCAGGCTATTACATTCTATACAACAACAACAAAATACAAATAAACGATATATATTCCTGGTAATCACCATACCACGAGGATCTATAGAATAAATTACTTACATTTGGTTCAACTTGAACTGATTTTATGAAGCTGTGTTGAGCCAAGGCTAAGTTCTCAAGACCTGGGAAAAATACAAACAAAAGAAATGTTAAGCTACTCTGACTTTGGCTGGAGGAGGAGGATGCTGCTGATGAAGGGTATTAACATGATAAGCTGACCTTTGCTCATAGCGATCACTCCCAGCGCGTTCCAGTAACTATGGTTCACACTGTCCATCATGATCGCCTTCTTAACACACTGAAGAGAAGCACATAGTCGATGCAGTTTTACAAAAATAAACTGATTTTTCACCATAACACACAATATGCCGATATCCAAACCTTGTGGATAATAGACATACTTAATATAATGTACAGACTACATGGGGGCATAGCCACTGTCGGTACCTGCTGGGCCCCGCCCCCCTCACCTGCTGGTCCCGCTCCCCCCTCACCTGCTGGTCCCGTCCCCCTCACCTGCTGGCCCCGCCCCCCCTCACCTGCTGGGCCCGCCCCCCTCACCTGCTGGGCCTTCTCCAGGAGCAGAGCCTGGGCCTGGCTGCTGTTGTCCTTCTCCCTCCGTGGGGCCGGGGAGGCTGGCCTCGGTGGTAGTTGTGGACCCAGGTCGTACCACAGGCCGGGCGCTTCGGGCATCAGCTTCAGAGCGCGGCCGTAGCACCTGAGGGGTGCGAGGGGGAAAGAGGTGGTGGGGCAGGAGAGTGTGTGCGTGTCAGACACTGATGAAAGCCTCTTTGCTCATCTGAACTGCATTTCTTTATCCCAAAACCCAAACTAGTTCAAAAGGGCACTTAGAGCAATGTTTCTCAAACCGGGGAAACCTGTACCCCCACTTTGAAAGATTGGTACTTTGAAAGATTGCAGGGGGTACTCGATAAAAATAAAAAAAAACCTGAACCAGAATCCAATTTTTTATAGAATTATGTTAAATTGAAATACTTCCGATTTCAGGAAATCTTTCTAATTAATGACAACGAACAATCATAAAGTGAGCACCACTCCACTTGTGCTCCAACTGTAAGTATTGACACAAAACAGCTTATGTGCATGTTATGTTTATAACATGCACATAGGATTCCCCTCCCCACCATGTTTTGTGCTGGTAAAGGGGTACCTAGGCTGAAGAACTATCTATGCCCCTTTTCCACGGTCACTGTAGGCGCGATACGGCGCGTTACGGAACGGCATGGTACTTTTTGGGTCTGTTTCCATTACAACTGAGTACCATATAGTACCTCCTCGACGTGGGCGGGGTCGTCATAACACGGCTGGCGAACTGCCGTGACGTCATTTACACCGCGCCAAGCCACGCACAAAACCGGAAGACCAGAACAACAACAACACAGCAATGGAGGACACCGAAGCGTTTGTGTATTGTGTATTATTATTATTATTATTTTTTTTAAAAGTCAGGTTTTAAAAAGTGGTGTGGTCGAGTCTCGTGTTTATTTATGTCTGGTCGGTCGTCGCGCGCTTATGACGCTCCCAGTGACGACACTCGTCGGCCAATCAGTGGAAGGCAGTCGGCTGACGTCACGTCATAGTACCGCTTCGGCTGGCTTGGAACCAGGGGCAGATGTGATACCAAATAGTACCTGATATCAGGTACTACGTGCTAGTGGAAACACGCAAATACCGCGCCGTACCGTGCCGTACCGCGCGGTACCGTGACCGTGGAAAAGGGGCATTAGAGGGGGTACATACTGAGAGTGTCTTGCTTCTTGTCTTACCTCTCGCCCACTTTGAGTGTCTGGGCCTGGTCGAGCAGGTGGTTCTGGTGGAGGGCTCCAGACCGGCGAGCGGGCCTGGCATCAGAACCCGGGCTCTGTTGGGGGACACGGTGCAGACGGCGGTGCAGGCATCTCCCAGCAGCTTCCACAGGCAAGACAGGTCTGGCCGCAGCTCCACAGCCCTGCCGGGGAAAAGCAAGGGAGGAGGAGGAGGAGGAGGAGGAGGAAGAGGAGAGCGTTGGGAGGAGGGATGGAACCGAGAACATCTTTTCTCAAACCCAGGAGTCCAGGTCTAGCCACTACCTGAAGAGACATTTGATCGCCTGTTGAATGAGGTCGACGGCGCTTCCATCTCTGTAGTCCTGCAATAAACACTTGGCAAGGGACAGCAGACACTCTCCAGACCTGAACAAGGGAAACTTACATTACAGCACTGCAAAATACATGCATATATTTCAGAGGAGTGATAAATTATATTCTCAATATCGTGTACAATATTACTTTTCAACATCACGTGCAATATCTGATTATCATGTGCAATATTACTTTTCAACACCATTGCCAACTTTTCTATTCTAGTTAACTTATTTATTTTATTTTATTGTATTCTATTAGGCCTATACACTTTACATTTATTAATCTATTGTTTTTATTCTTATGTTAATCTCTGGCACAGGAATTTCCTTTGGGATTAATAAAGTATTATCTAATCTCTCTAAAACAGCAGAATTCCCCCCAAACACACAGTCAGTCACACACGGTATACCTTTCAGAGCGGGGACGTAGTCCTCCCTGGCCGTGATCTGCAGGTACTCTGTGGCGGCCTCCTGGAACTTGCCCAGCGTCTGCTTGATGGACGCCATCTGGTAGATGCTGTAGATGGAGGAGGGCTGCAGCTCGTGGGCCTTGCCGAAGGCCTTCAGCGCGGCGGTGAAGCTACAGCGGTTGAGGTAGGCCTCGCCCAAACACTCCCAACACACCGAGTCCTCTGGGTCCGCCCTCAGAGCTGACTGGAGACTGAAGGGAAAAGGAGACAAAGAAATACAGACACAAGAGGCTAGACAAAGGCCAGTCTGAACAGATGAGTCCTTAGCTGCCAGTGTAAGGAAGCTAAGATGGGAGTGATGTGAGACGTTCTGTATCTCGAGCCAGGAATCAGACATTAGGAGTCATGTGTTCTGTCCTGGCTGGCGGGGTGTTTGCATTATACGTACTCGGGCTATTGCCTGGGGATGCTGTCCGACCTTCAGGTGGTAGAGGCCTCGTCTCATCCAGGCCCACTTGGCGGATCCTGGGGTGGAGTCGCCGATCACCGACCGGAGCACGGCCAGAGCGGTGTCCTACACCCATGGAGAGAGAAGGAGAAGAATAACAGCTTCATGATGGGGATCGTGGATGTATATCGATAATGATACAATTTCTGAGACTACTTAATGATCCGAGTCTTTATCGATTCCACTATCGATACTTTTATATTATTTGGTGGAAAGAAAAGACGACAATACATTCTTAACAGAACTGTGTGGGAGTGTGTGTGTTTGGTGGCTGGCTTAATTAGCCTCACCTGGCCTGAGTTAAGGCTGATAGAGAACTTTGTTCTCGCTTCTCGCGGAGTATGTATCAGCCTTTAGAGTCTGGGGTGGGTGGGGGCTACAGCCTCACCTGCCACAGCTAGAGTCTGGGGTGGGTGGGCTACAGCCTCACCTGCCCCAGCTAGAGTCTGGGGTGGGTGGAGTTGCAAGCCTGTGGTGCATTGGCTAATCAGTGCACCACAGGGTTAAATCAGCCACCAGCACACACACTCAGGAGAGTGAGTGGTACCACCTGCTCTGTCTACCATTTATCATACTTTTACAAATAAACCGGAGTTTTCACAACAAACCTGCCTGTGGCCTTGGAGGAGGCCCGAACTAAGCCACTTATGTGGCATTGCGGCATGAGGCATGCTACAAACCTATTGCTTAACTGTGAATATTTTACTGTGATTAAAATAACATATCAGCATTAAATGATGCATGTAATCAACGTATGTTTGTGCACCAGTGATTTGATTTAAATGCCACGACTCCCTTCTCTGGAGACACATCCTTATGTTATAGGACCTGTGAGTCTCGACAGCAGTATCAATAAGCTCAGACCTTATCGATTTCAGGTACAAACAAGCTCCTTATAGAACCGGGCTTGATACCCCCAGACACACTTTCAGCACTCTGTCTGCTATCTGTGTGGTGTGGGGGTCATCTCACCATGTCTCCCTGCTCCATGCTGAGGTCCACCGAGGCGGCGCCAGACTCCTCGTCGGTGGCGTCCAGCTCGAAGGCCTTCTTGTAGCAGCCGCGGGCCCGCCCCGCATCCCGGACCACCCGCCGGTAGTAGTGGCCCAGGTAGCGGTACACGCGGCCCAGGTGCGGGTCCAGCTTTGCGGCCTGAGAAACGCATTAAATTTAAGTTATGAATAATATTAGTAGTTACATTATAGTTATACATTTTTGTTATTATTATTAGTATTATTATTATTAACAGCTTGATAGCAGACACTCACATACACAAGAAGATATAAACAAAGTGACATTTAGACACCGTCTGTCCAAACACTTTCTTTAAATATTTTAAGTATTAAAAAAGGTACAATATCAGAATGACCTTTATTGGCCTTAGTTTTTACAAACAAAGAATGTGCACAAAGCAAATGGAATTCTTGGACAGAGCGCATCCCTCTCAACACAAAGTAATACAACTTTTAAAGAAAGTTTTTGAAAAATAATACGGCTTCCAGAGGAATCTAGGAGGCGAAGGTGGCACGTCCAAGCACACACACACACACGCACACACGCACACACGCACACACACACTCACGTCCATCAGCTCCTGGTCGTCTTTGGCGTGGAGGTGCTTGAGGAGGTACCAGCGGGCCACCTGCACCACGGAGACCGCCTGCTCCTCCAGGCAGGAGGAGGGGTAGGCCAGCCTCTCCAGCAGGCGCCTGGTCTCCCTGGGGGTTTGGGGTAAAAACATTCGACGGGAGAAGAGTTGAGATATAACCCCCTAGCCCTGCCGAGAGAGCTGACTGTTATAGAAGTGTTGATGTTGTTCGCGCTCAAACGCATTTCGCAGCCACGCACACAATAACCTCATAAGACGCTATTGCCCAATGATCCCTCTGTATGTATCTTGTGCTGGTGCACCTCTACTTGCTTCCCTACCGTTTTGGAGTTGGGGGGTTATTGCATTCGAGAGTAGTTCACAATTCATTTTCACAATAGGCGCTTGTGTGTTTCTAAGCGGTTAAACAGTAAAAGGTGATGGGTATTCACAACTTTCATGGAAACGTTTATCCGACCTTACCAATGCTTGTGTGGGCATGAGTACATCATAAGACAGTGGGGCAACATCGGTTTAGGCATCAAACACCAAGCGTTTAGTCGCGAGAGGCATGGATGTCCAAACTGCACTTATCTCGCGCTCAAACGCATTTTGCAGCCACGCACACAATAACCTCATAAGACGCTATTGCCCAATGATCCCTCTGTATGTATCTTGTGCTGGTGCACCTCTACTTGCTTCCCTACCGTTTTGGAGTTGGGGGGTTATTGCATTCGAGAGTAGTTCACAATTCATTTTCACAATAGGCGCTTGTGTGTTTCTAAGCGGTTAAACAGTAAAAGGTGATGGGTCTTCACAACTTTCATGGAAACGTTTATCCGACCTTACCAATGCTTGTGTGGGCATGAGTACATCATAAGACAGTGGGGCAACATCGGTTTAGGCATCAAACACCAAGCGTTTAGTCGCGAGAGGCATGGATGTCCAAACTGCACTTATCTCGCGCTCAAACGCATTTTGCAGCCACGCACACAATAACCTCATAAGACGCTATTGCCCAATGATCCCTCTGTATGTATCTTGTGCTGGTGCACCTCTACTTGCTTCCCTACCGTTTTGGAGTTGGGGGGTTATTGCATTCGAGAGTAGTTCACAATTCATTTTCACAATAGGCGCTTGTGTGTTTCTAAGCGGTTAAACAGTAAAAGGTGATGGGTCTTCACAACTTTCATGGAAACGTTTATCCGACCTTACCAATGCTTGTGTGGGCATGAGTACATCATAAGACAGTGGGGCAACATCGGTTTAGGCATCAAACACCAAGCGTTTAGTCGCGAGAGGCATGGATGTCCAAACTGCACTTATCTCGCGCTCAAACGCATTTTGCAGCCACGCACACAATAACCTCATAAGACGCTATTGCCCAATGATCCCTCTGTATGTATCTTGTGCTGGTGCACCTCTACTTGCTTCCCTACCGTTTTGGAGTTGGGGGGTTATTGCATTCGAGAGTAGTTCACAATTCATTTTCACAATAGGCGCTTGTGTGTTTCTAAGCGGTTAAACAGTAAAAGGTGATGGGTCTTCACAACTTTCATGGAAACGTTTATCCGACCTTACCAATGCTTGTGTGGGCATGAGTACATCATAAGACAGTGGGGCAACATCGGTTTAGGCATCAAACACCAAGCGTTTAGTCGCGAGAGGCATGGATGTCCAAACTGCACTTATCTCGCGCTCAAACGCATTTTGCAGCCACGCACACAATAACCTCATAAGACGCTATTGCCCAATGATCCCTCTGTATGTATCTTGTGCTGGTGCACCTCTACTTGCTTCCCTACCGTTTTGGAGTTGGGGGGTTATTGCATTCGAGAGTAGTTCACAATTCATTTTCACAATAGGCGCTTGTGTGTTTCTAAGCGGTTAAACAGTAAAAGGTGATGGGTCTTCACAACTTTCATGGAAACGTTTATCCGACCTTACCAATGCTTGTGTGGGCATGAGTACATCATAAGACAGTGGGGCAACATCGGTTTAGGCATCAAACACCAAGCGTTTAGTCGCGAGAGGCATGGATGTCCAAACTGCACTTATCTCGCGCTCAAACGCATTTTGCAGCCACGCACACAATAACCTCATAAGACGCTATTGCCCAATGATCCCTCTGTATGTATCTTGTGCTGGTGCACCTCTACTTGCTTCCCTACCGTTTTGGAGTTGGGGGGTTATTGCATTCGAGAGTAGTTCACAATTCATTTTCACAATAGGCGCTTGTGTGTTTCTAAGCGGTTAAACAGTAAAAGGTGATGGGTCTTCACAACTTTCATGGAAACGTTTATCCGACCTTACCAATGCTTGTGTGGGCATGAGTACATCATAAGACAGTGGGGCAACATCGGTTTAGGCATCAAACACCAAGCGTTTAGTCGCGAGAGGCATGGATGTCCAAACTGCACTTATCTCGCGCTCAAACGCATTTTGCAGCCACGCACACAATAACCTCATAAGACGCTATTGCCCAATGATCCCTCTGTATGTATCTTGTGCTGGTGCACCTCTACTTGCTTCCCTACCGTTTTGGAGTTGGGGGGTTATTGCATTCGAGAGTAGTTCACAATTCATTTTCACAATAGGCGCTTGTGTGTTTCTAAGCGGTTAAACAGTAAAAGGTGATGGGTCTTCACAACTTTCATGGAAACGTTTATCCGACCTTACCAATGCTTGTGTGGGCATGAGTACATCATAAGACAGTGGGGCAACATCGGTTTAGGCATCAAACACCAAGCGTTTAGTCGCGAGAGGCATGGATGTCCAAACTGCACTTATCTCGCGCTCAAACGCATTTTGCAGCCACGCACACAATAACCTCATAAGACGCTATTGCCCAATGATCCCTCTGTATGTATCTTGTGCTGGTGCACCTCTACTTGCTTCCCTACCGTTTTGGAGTTGGGGGGTTATTGCATTCGAGAGTAGTTCACAATTCATTTTCACAATAGGCGCTTGTGTGTTTCTAAGCGGTTAAACAGTAAAAGGTGATGGGTCTTCACAACTTTCATGGAAACGTTTATCCGACCTTACCAATGCTTGTGTGGGCATGAGTACATCATAAGACAGTGGGGCAACATCGGTTTAGGCATCAAACACCAAGCGTTTAGTCGCGAGAGGCATGGATGTCCAAACTGCACTTATCTCGCGCTCAAACGCATTTTGCAGCCACGCACACAATAACCTCATAAGACGCTATTGCCCAATGATCCCTCTGTATGTATCTTGTGCTGGTGCACCTCTACTTGCTTCCCTACCGTTTTGGAGTTGGGGGGTTATTGCATTCGAGAGTAGTTCACAATTCATTTTCACAATAGGCGCTTGTGTGTTTCTAAGCGGTTAAACAGTAAAAGGTGATGGGTCTTCACAACTTTCATGGAAACGTTTATCCGACCTTACCAATGCTTGTGTGGGCATGAGTACATCATAAGACAGTGGGGCAACATCGGTTTAGGCATCAAACACCAAGCGTTTAGTCGCGAGAGGCATGGATGTCCAAACTGCACTTATCTCGCGCTCAAACGCATTTTGCAGCCACGCACACAATAACCTCATAAGACGCTATTGCCCAATGATCCCTCTGTATGTATCTTGTGCTGGTGCACCTCTACTTGCTTCCCTACCGTTTTGGAGTTGGGGGGTTATTGCATTCGAGAGTAGTTCACAATTCATTTTCACAATAGGCGCTTGTGTGTTTCTAAGCGGTTAAACAGTAAAAGGTGATGGGTCTTCACAACTTTCATGGAAACGTTTATCCGACCTTACCAATGCTTGTGTGGGCATGAGTACATCATAAGACAGTGGGGCAACATCGGTTTAGGCATCAAACACCAAGCGTTTAGTCGCGAGAGGCATGGATGTCCAAACTGCACTTATCTCGCGCTCAAACGCATTTTGCAGCCACGCACACAATAACCTCATAAGACGCTATTGCCCAATGATCCCTCTGTATGTATCTTGTGCTGGTGCACCTCTACTTGCTTCCCTACCGTTTTGGAGTTGGGGGGTTATTGCATTCGAGAGTAGTTCACAATTCATTTTCACAATAGGCGCTTGTGTGTTTCTAAGCGGTTAAACAGTAAAAGGTGATGGGTCTTCACAACTTTCATGGAAACGTTTATCCGACCTTACCAATGCTTGTGTGGGCATGAGTACATCATAAGACAGTGGGGCAACATCGGTTTAGGCATCAAACACCAAGCGTTTAGTCGCGAGAGGCATGGATGTCCAAACTGCACTTATCTCGCGCTCAAACGCATTTTGCAGCCACGCACACAATAACCTCATAAGACGCTATTGCCCAATGATCCCTCTGTATGTATCTTGTGCTGGTGCACCTCTACTTGCTTCCCTACCGTTTTGGAGTTGGGGGGTTATTGCATTCGAGAGTAGTTCACAATTCATTTTCACAATAGGCGCTTGTGTGTTTCTAAGCGGTTAAACAGTAAAAGGTGATGGGTCTTCACAACTTTCATGGAAACGTTTATCCGACCTTACCAATGCTTGTGTGGGCATGAGTACATCATAAGACAGTGGGGCAACATCGGTTTAGGCATCAAACACCAAGCGTTTAGTCGCGAGAGGCATGGATGTCCAAACTGCACTTATCTCGCGCTCAAACGCATTTTGCAGCCACGCACACAATAACCTCATAAGACGCTATTGCCCAATGATCCCTCTGTATGTATCTTGTGCTGGTGCACCTCTACTTGCTTCCCTACCGTTTTGGAGTTGGGGGGTTATTGCATTCGAGAGTAGTTCACAATTCATTTTCACAATAGGCGCTTGTGTGTTTCTAAGCGGTTAAACAGTAAAAGGTGATGGGTCTTCACAACTTTCATGGAAACGTTTATCCGACCTTACCAATGCTTGTGTGGGCATGAGTACATCATAAGACAGTGGGGCAACATCGGTTTAGGCATCAAACACCAAGCGTTTAGTCGCGAGAGGCATGGATGTCCAAACTGCACTTATCTCGCGCTCAAACGCATTTTGCAGCCACGCACACAATAACCTCATAAGACGCTATTGCCCAATGATCCCTCTGTATGTATCTTGTGCTGGTGCACCTCTACTTGCTTCCCTACCGTTTTGGAGTTGGGGGGTTATTGCATTCGAGAGTAGTTCACAATTCATTTTCACAATAGGCGCTTGTGTGTTTCTAAGCGGTTAAACAGTAAAAGGTGATGGGTCTTCACAACTTTCATGGAAACGTTTATCCGACCTTACCAATGCTTGTGTGGGCATGAGTACATCATAAGACAGTGGGGCAACATCGGTTTAGGCATCAAACACCAAGCGTTTAGTCGCGAGAGGCATGGATGTCCAAACTGCACTTATCTCGCGCTCAAACGCATTTTGCAGCCACGCACACAATAACCTCATAAGACGCTATTGCCCAATGATCCCTCTGTATGTATCTTGTGCTGGTGCACCTCTACTTGCTTCCCTACCGTTTTGGAGTTGGGGGGTTATTGCATTCGAGAGTAGTTCACAATTCATTTTCACAATAGGCGCTTGTGTGTTTCTAAGCGGTTAAACAGTAAAAGGTGATGGGTCTTCACAACTTTCATGGAAACGTTTATCCGACCTTACCAATGCTTGTGTGGGCATGAGTACATCATAAGACAGTGGGGCAACATCGGTTTAGGCATCAAACACCAAGCGTTTAGTCGCGAGAGGCATGGATGTCCAAACTGCACTTATCTCGCGCTCAAACGCATTTTGCAGCCACGCACACAATAACCTCATAAGACGCTATTGCCCAATGATCCCTCTGTATGTATCTTGTGCTGGTGCACCTCTACTTGCTTCCCTACCGTTTTGGAGTTGGGGGGTTATTGCATTCGAGAGTAGTTCACAATTCATTTTCACAATAGGCGCTTGTGTGTTTCTAAGCGGTTAAACAGTAAAAGGTGATGGGTCTTCACAACTTTCATGGAAACGTTTATCCGACCTTACCAATGCTTGTGTGGGCATGAGTACATCATAAGACAGTGGGGCAACATCGGTTTAGGCATCAAACACCAAGCGTTTAGTCGCGAGAGGCATGGATGTCCAAACTGCACTTATCTCGCGCTCAAACGCATTTTGCAGCCACGCACACAATAACCTCATAAGACGCTATTGCCCAATGATCCCTCTGTATGTATCTTGTGCTGGTGCACCTCTACTTGCTTCCCTACCGTTTTGGAGTTGGGGGGTTATTGCATTCGAGAGTAGTTCACAATTCATTTTCACAATAGGCGCTTGTGTGTTTCTAAGCGGTTAAACAGTAAAAGGTGATGGGTCTTCACAACTTTCATGGAAACGTTTATCCGACCTTACCAATGCTTGTGTGGGCATGAGTACATCATAAGACAGTGGGGCAACATCGGTTTAGGCATCAAACACCAAGCGTTTAGTCGCGAGAGGCATGGATGTCCAAACTGCACTTATCTCGCGCTCAAACGCATTTTGCAGCCACGCACACAATAACCTCATAAGACGCTATTGCCCAATGATCCCTCTGTATGTATCTTGTGCTGGTGCACCTCTACTTGCTTCCCTACCGTTTTGGAGTTGGGGGGTTATTGCATTCGAGAGTAGTTCACAATTCATTTTCACAATAGGCGCTTGTGTGTTTCTAAGCGGTTAAACAGTAAAAGGTGATGGGTCTTCACAACTTTCATGGAAACGTTTATCCGACCTTACCAATGCTTGTGTGGGCATGAGTACATCATAAGACAGTGGGGCAACATCGGTTTAGGCATCAAACACCAAGCGTTTAGTCGCGAGAGGCATGGATGTCCAAACTGCACTTATCTCGCGCTCAAACGCATTTTGCAGCCACGCACACAATAACCTCATAAGACGCTATTGCCCAATGATCCCTCTGTATGTATCTTGTGCTGGTGCACCTCTACTTGCTTCCCTACCGTTTTGGAGTTGGGGGGTTATTGCATTCGAGAGTAGTTCACAATTCATTTTCACAATAGGCGCTTGTGTGTTTCTAAGCGGTTAAACAGTAAAAGGTGATGGGTCTTCACAACTTTCATTTGCTTTGTTTGTGTATTTATTTTAGCACGGCATAAAACACAGACATAAGGGGGGATTTGCATATAAAGACTGCACAAAAGTTTTGCTTGTATTATTCATGTATTACTTGCCAGCAGCAGTAGTAGTAGTAGTAGTAGTAGAAGTAGAAGCAGTAGTAGAAGTAGCAGTGGTGTTTTGTGCTGTATTTCTACATGATCAATAATCTAATTCACTTTCTCCCCCCCCCCTTTGGGCAGACTCTTTTGGAACGCGCCAAAATCAGCGGAGACCAGCGACTGCTCAAGTTGTATTCCCAGCTCACGTCTTCCTCTTCCTAGACCTTCGCCAGACACGTCTCCAACATTAACATCGTTAGTTGTCCTCAAGAGACAGAAGCAGTCACTGTCTCTCTGTAAGCAAGAACCTTTGGTAATATATATATATATATGTGTATATATATATATAGCATCAAGGCTGGTGTACCTTCAAGGTAACTGTCGAATAAAAAAGGTCTTCGTCTCATCTCTGCTGCTCAAACTCCAATAAAACTGTTTTGCTCTGACGCAAAGAAAGTACCAATGTGTGGTGATTGCTGTGATTTCTGAATGTGCAATAGGAAAGGAACAGGAAAGGCTATTGATCCCAGGTAGTTTCTGTCAGTGGTGATTAGGCATTGTGATCACGTACAGTAAGGACCCGTGTGTTGAGCTTTAGACCTCGCATAATGGAACGGCATTTCTTGCCCATTCAATCCTTCAAGAATTTCAAGAAATTAAACGGTCACACAGACATACAGGATATGCAGTGAAATGAAAAAGTGCCGATGCCCAGCGGAATGTGCGACAGAACAAATACAAAGAAACAAATATCCATGGTCATTGTTCATGTTCTGCTTTTGCTCAAATAAATATGTGAAGTATTTAACGTCACGTAAACAAACACATTCATGTGGATAAAGCGTGGCGCTAATGGTGCCAAGGTTGCTGGTTCCATCCCCGTACATCACCGTCTTTTGTAGCACAGCGGTTGAGAGGAAAGTTTTAACCGTTGTGTGCTTCTGAAGTAAGATGGATAGACATAACTAATTGACATTTGCTTCCCTAACAACACTTAGATAGAAAAGAGTTGGTATTAGTACTCGGCATACTGTATACCACAGTGCAATCTACAGACCTCCACTGTTTTACCCATTGTGTAACACCCAGACATCACACACACAAACACCCAGACCACTTGAAATGAATTTTATTCCAAACAAAAAGCCAACCTTAATCCCTTCCCCCAGGGATTTGTAAACCCAACTCTGAGATGTACAGTAACAGTGAGAACATAAAATGCTTGTCGGTGGAACGAATGTTCGTTGAAGAACAGATAACATAAAACACTTTAACGTTCTGTCCCAGGCCCTGAGAGCAATGGTCTGGAAATGGTCTGGGGAATGACATCTTAAGTTGGTTTCGGGTCTCCAGCGTCCTGCTCCTGTGGGTGTGTCCTACTCCTGTGGGCGTGTCGTAACTCATGTGGGCGTGTCTTACTCTGGTGGGCGTGTCCTACTCCTGTGGGCGTGTCGTAACTCGTGTGGGCGTGTCTTACTCTGGTGGGCGTGTCCTACTCCTGTGGGGTGTCCTGGACGAGTTAGTCTTTTCTGTGGCAGGACTTGGAGTTGCCAATCTGTCTGAGATTCTCGATGGCGTCGTGGACATACCTGAACCCTGATAATGAATGAATGAATGAATTAAGTCATTACTTAAAGAATAGGGGAGGGGCAACATGGATAGACAAAGGACTACAATATACATTTCTTTTACCTGCTTATTTCATCCGGTGACAGTTTGTCAGAACATGCACATTAAACCTGTGAATGCCCTCAGTTGATTGGCCCCCTAACCCCGCCTACCACCTCGGCCCGTTTTTTGGTTATTAACGCTTTCATGTGTTCATATTTTTGCAATTCTCCTTGTAAACCATCTCCCTCTGTTAAGTGGCAGGCGTTCGGTGTACAGTATGTGCACTGCCGTGTACCACCGTGCTACAGTATATCCAATGTACTGCACCTGTAACATATTAAATGGCTTCTCATGTCTGCGCTCCCATAAGACCTGTTAGTTGAGAGGGTGGGGTGTGTGTGTGTGTGTGTGTGTGTGTGTGTCTGTGAGATTAATAGAGGTACTTAAAGGTACTATAAGTAAGAATCAGTGCATTCTGAGCTCCGTGGGTTGAGACAATAACAATCAGAAAGTAATGTTAGTTCTAATCATAATTAAACCTTGTACACATTTATAAAAGCTATGAAATATATATATATTTTATAATTAGCCACGCTTCCAAGAATTCCATTTGCTTTGTTTGTGTATTTATTTTAGCACGGCATAAAACACAGACATAAGGGGGGATTTGCATATAAAGACTGCACAAAAGTATTCTTAAGAGGAGCAGGGACACCATTTATTTTTTTTGCTTGTATTATTCATGTATTGCTTGCCAGCAGCAGTAGTAGTAGTAGTAGTAGTAGTAGTAGTAGTAGTAGTAGAAGCAGTAGTAGAAGTAGCAGTGGTGTTTTGTGCTGTATTTCTATATGATCAATAACACACAACCTGCTCACAACCTGCTAGACAAGCAAACACGGCGAGCGGAAAAAAAAGGAGGGATACAAGATAGGAGCCCTAGATGCAAAACTAGACAGGAAGTTATCCAGAATGACAACATGGCTTAGAGCACCTTTACAGTAAGTCAAGGTCAGAGGTCTCCTACCCATGTGGGTCTCCTGCTGAAGCTCTCGCAGCTCCTTCAGGCTGCTCTCCAGAGATCGGACCCTCCTGTGGAGTTTGGACTCGGGGCCTTTCTGCTGGTCGGCCTGCGGGTGGTGGTGCTGGTGGAGTCGCCCCTGCTGGACCTCCACCCGCTCCACCCGGGCCTCCAGGACCCGCAGGTGCTCTTTGGACTTGGACTCTGTGTCTAGCTGGAGGTCACAGAGCGATGATGAGGACATGCTTTTTGACAGCGGTGGCAAGAATTTTAGGAATATACTGCAAGTCTTGCATTCGAAAAGGTTCCTGAAGTAAAAGTATAAAAGTATTAGCATCAAAATATCCTAAGTACGTGTAGATGAAGTTATGTACAATGGCCCATTTCATTATAATGTATTTATTGATTATATTTTGTATTGTTAGTTCTAATCTCAGACACACACACACACACACACACACACACACACACACACACACACACACACGCACACACTAATGATAGACGGCCCTTAAAGCAACAGGGGGGGGATGTGGGGGAGGGGGGGGTGAAAGGGGTGAAAGGATGATGCTCTCTACCAGTCGGTCCTGCAGCAGGGTCTGCAGCTGCAGGCGGTCCTGGCTCTGGGTCTGTGCTGCAGCCTTGAGTTGCTCTTCTGTCCAGCTCCTCAGCGTGGCCGCGCTCCCCTTGGCCTCGTCCAGGCCCCCCGAGTGCCTGGCGGAGAGAAACACAGCTCAACAAACTGTGGCTTCTTCTCATTTTTTTTTTCTCCTGGCGTTTTTGGCACGTCCTGCAGTGTTCACGATGGCGAAAGCACATGCTAGTCTCACTGTGTCTCAGTACAGTCCTCAGTGCCCATCTGTGTCCCCAGAATCAGAAACAGCTTTATTGCCTTAGTTTGTTGCAAACAAGGAATGTGCTTTTGTGCAATTGGTGCCTAACATTGAACATTGAACAGAGAGTAATAACTAGACATTCTAAAAAATGCTAATACATCCCCAAAAATATATAAGATTAATGTAACGCAGTAGTGTCCGTCAGTGGGGGTGGGAGTCAGTGGGTTTAAACGTTAATATAACGTGTAGTATAGTGTCCATGGGGAGTGGGAATTGGTGGGGATCAGTGGGGGGTCCCGGGTTCTCGTTAATGAGGCCAGTTGCTGTGGGGAAGAAGGGAGAGAAGGGAGAGAAGGGAGAGAAGGGAGAGAAGGGTCCCACTCCCACAACTACTGAACTTCCCCCGAAACCTTCTTTTAGTTGTGAAGTAGTGAAGCCACGGAGGAATACCCTCGTCAACAACATGTAGACTGCAGAGAGGCCTGATACTGCTCGGTCTTTATAAATAAATAGTCCGGCAAAAAACCTGGCCGGCGACTTAATGTGAGTCAGACTGCGAGCCAAGACAACAACCAAAGTGCCGCCACACCGTATAATATGCCGTCTCGCATCATAATCCGATCCCTTTGAATGCCTCCCATCGATCCCACTTTGCCGAAATTGCTTCGCGATGTTTGTCACGTGTTGCGCGAAAAGTGATTGACCGGAGCAGTAAAACTCTAAACTATTAGTGAAGATAAGTACCTCATAAGTACAGTAAAATGTAAGAGCAGCAATACTAGGGTGGGTGGTGCAAAAATGTAGTAAAGTGTCCGCGTGCAGTACAGTAATATTTTTTTTAGAATAGCATAAAAAATTGTAGATAGTAGCAGCAACACGATGATAAAGTATAATGGTAAATGATAAGTGACCAGTGCAGCACAGTACAGTACAGTGAGAGTGCCTGCATCCTATGTAGCCGAGTTCCTAGTGTAATTGTATAGTCCAATAATAGTCCAATCGTCCAAAAAGTCCACTAATTGAGTGATTAACAGTTCGGTAGGCGCACTGCCCGTGGGTAGAATGTATGACCGGCTGGTATTCTTCGATGAAATAGTCCCCTGGTTGTGCTCTGCTTGTATTAGTAGGATGTGTGCTCGTCTATTGGTCTAAAAGGTACACGCTATCGTATGGTTCTCCTGCAGCAGCTAACACTACAGGCACTCTATAACTCAAAAGGTTTGCCTCCATCGCTGTGGAACACTCTCAGCTGCAGGCGTACAATCGGCGACCTCTGTTGACATCCGTTGATCATTAAAAAGCATTTATTCAAACGTTGCCTCTCCCTCGAGCTGTCAGGTGTTTGTCAATGTGTCTTTCAGGTCTAGTATATTTTACATTCAATTTACATTTAGGGCAATTGGCAGACGCTTTTAGCCATTATATTTTCATGGTCGTATTTCTTGTTCTATTTCTTAATGTTGGTAACGTGCTAAGAATGGCACGTCTGCTCTCATCCCAGCTATTCACGCAGGCATCTTAGTAATTATGAAACTCGTTGTTGTTGTTGAGAGAGATGCTGATTTCGAGCATTCATAGTTACGAGGCTAATAGAACGAGTTTCATAATTACTAAGATGCCTGCGTGAATAGCTGGGATGAGAGCAGACGTGCCATTCTTAGCACGTTACCAACATTAAGAAATAGAACAAGAAATACGACCATGAAAATATAATGGCTAAAAGCGTCTGCCAATTGCCCTAAATGTAAATTGAATGTAAAATATACTAGACCTGAAAGACACATTGACAAACACCTGACAGCTCGAGGGAGAGGCAACGTTTGAATAAATGCTTTTTAATGATCAACGGATGTCAACAGAGGTCGCCGATTGTACGCCTGCAGCTGAGAGTGTTCCACAGCGATGGAGGCAAACCTTTTGAGTTATAGAGTGCCTGTAGTGTTAGCTGCTGCAGGAGAACCATACGATAGCGTTGTACCTTTTAGACCAATAGACGAGCACACATCCTACTAATACAAGCAGAGCACAACCAGGGGGACTATTTCATCGAAGAATACCAGCCGGTCATACATTCTACCCACGGGCAGTGCGCCTACCGAACTGTTAATCACTCAATTAGTGACTTTTTGGACGATTGGACTATTATTGGACTATACAATTACACTAGGAACTCGGCTACATAGGATGCAGGGCACTCTCACTGTACTGTACTGTGCTGCACTGGTCACTTATCATTTACCATTATACTTTATCATCGTGTTGCTGCTACTATCTACAATTTTTTATGCTATTCTAAAAAAAATATTACTGTACTGCACGCGGACACTTTACTACATTTTTGCACCACCCACCCTAGTATTGCTGCTCTTACATTTTACTGTACTTATGAGGTACTTATCTTCACTAATAGTTTAGAGTTTTTACTGCTCCGGTCAATCACTTTCGCGCAACACGTGACAAACATCGCGAAGCATTTCGGCAAAGTGGATCGATGGGAGGCATTCAAAGGGATCGGATTATGATGCGAAGACGGCATATTATACGGTGTGGCGGCACTTTGGTTGTTGTCTTGGCTCGCAGTCTGACTCACATTAAGTCGCCGGCCAGGTTTTTTGCCGGACTATTATTTATAAGACCGAGCAGTATCAGGCCTCTCTGCAGTCTACATGTTGTTGACGAGGGTATTCCTCCGTGGCTTCACTACTTCACAACTAAAAGAAGGTTTCGGGGGAAGTTCAAGTAGTTGTGGGAGTGGGACCCTTCTCTCCCTTCTCTCCCTTCTCTCCCTTCTCTCCCTTCTTCCCCACAGCAACTGGCCTCATTAACGAGAACCCGGGACCCCCCCACTGATCCCCACCAATTCCCACTCCCCATGGACACTATACTACACGTTATATTAACGTTTAAACCCCACTGACTCCCACCCCCACTGACGGACACTTACTGCGTTACATTAATCTTATATATTTTTGGGGATGTATTAGCATTTTTTAGAATGTCTATGTTATTTACTCTCTGTTCAATGTTCAATGTTAGGCACCAATTGCACAAAAGCACATTCCTTGTTTGCAACAACTAAGGCAATAAAGCTGTTTCTGATTCTGGGGACACAGATGGGCACTGAGGACTGTACTGAGACACAGTGAGACTAGCATGTTGCTTTCGCCATCGTGAACACTGCAGGACGTGCCAAAAACGCCAGGAGAAAAAAAAAATGGAGAAGAAGCCACAGTTTGTTGAGCTGTGTTTCTCTCCGCCAGGCACTCGGGGGCCTGGACGAGGCCAAGGGGAGCGCGGCCACGCTGAGGAGCTGGACAGAAGAGCAACTCAAGGCTGCAGCACAGACCCAGAGCCAGGACCGCCTGCAGCTGCAGACCCTGCTGCAGGACCGACTGGTAGAGAGCATCATCCTTCACCCCTTTCACCCCCCCCCTCCCCCACATCCCCCCCCTGTTGCTTTAAGGGCCGTCTATCATTAGTGTGTGCGTGTGTGTGTGTGTGTGTGTGTGTGTGTGTGTGTGTGTGTGTGTGTGTGTCTGAGATTAGAACTAACAATACAAAATATAATCAATAAATACATTATAATGAAATGGGCCATTGTACATAACTTCATCTACACGTACTTAGGATATTTTGATGCTAATACTTTTATACTTTTACTTCAGGAACCTTTTCGAATGCAAGACTTGCAGTATATTCCTAACAATTCTTGCCACCGCTGTCAAAAAGCATGTCCTCATCATCGCTCTGTGACCTCCAGCTAGACACAGAGTCCAAGTCCAAAGAGCACCTGCGGGTCCTGGAGGCCCGGGTGGAGCGGGTGGAGGTCCAGCAGGGGCGGACTCCACCAGCACCACCACCCGCAGGCCGACCAGCAGAAAGGCCCCGAGTCCAAACTCCACAGGAGGGTCCGATCTCTGGAGAGCAGCCTGAAGGAGCTGCGAGAGCTTCAGCAGGAGGACCCACATGGGTAGGAGACCTCTGACCTTGACTTACTGTAAAGGTGCTCTAAGCCATGTTGTCATTCTGGATAACTTCCTGTCTAGTTTTGCATCTAGGGCTCCTATCTTGTATCCCTCCTTTTTTTTCCGCTCGCCGTGTTTGCTTGTCTAGCAGGTTGTGAGCAGGTTGTGTGTTATTGATCATATAGAAATACAGCACAAAACACCACTGCTACTTCTACTACTGCTTCTACTACTACTACTACTACTACTACTACTACTACTACTACTGCTGCTGGCAAGCAATACATGAATAATACAAGCAAAAAAATAAATGGTGTCCCTGCTCCTCTTAAGAATACTTTTGTGCAGTCTTTATATGCAAATCCCCCCTTATGTCTGTGTTTTATGCCGTGCTAAAATAAATACACAAACAAAGCAAATGGAATTCTTGGAAGCGTGGCTAATTATAAAATAT
>PIJE02002012.1:58226-63208 GCA_002895965.2 Coryphaenoides rupestris | reverse complement strand
AAACACCACAACAACAACAACAAATGTACAGGTGATTTGTCTCACGTCACGGGGGGTCTGGAGCAGGGCATTGTCGCGTAAAGAGAAGCGTGTGATCGGATTGAAGTGCTTTTCCTGAGACGCGTCATCAAGATGGAGAAGGCTTGTGCGTAAGCCCAGGCTTGAACCAGATAACCCCCATCCCCTTCCCTTACACTCCTCGAGAGTGTGTGTGTAAAGAGGAGGGAGGGTAAGTCTGAGAGGTCATGTGAGGTGTTTGTTCTCTTGAGCTCCCAGACGCCGGGTGATAACTCTCCATCTTAACATTCCAATTGAGCGCAGAATGGAACCCTAATAGACACACACAGACACACAGACACACAAACCAGCCGGAGAGGCGAAAGGAACACTCATACACGACATCAACAATGCTGCGGTGCGGTCCATGTAAACACCACAACAACAACAACATGTAACCACGGTGATTTGTCTCACGTCACGGGGGGGGTCTGGAGCAGGGCATTGTCGCGTTAAAGAGTAAAGCGGTGAATCGGATTGAAGTGCTTTTTCCTGAGACGCGTCATCAGAGATGGAGACGAAGGCTTGTGTGTAAGCCCAGGCTTGAACCCAGTAACCCACCCTCCCCTTCCTCCTTCCTCCTTCCTCCTCCTCTTCTTCCACCACCACCACCTCCTCCTCCGACCGTCTGTCCGTCCGCCTGCCCGCCTGACAAATAGACGGTGGTGTGTATAATTGAAACACATTGCTTGCCAGCGTAGGTCAATACCATTGCTCTCCGCGCTCACCGGCACCACTAGATTACCAGACTCCGTTTTATCTTCCCTTTGGCCGGTCCCCCCCCCCCCCCCCCCGCTTGACAGAGCCCCGGCGTCGGCCGCTTATCCATAAAAGAGAGAGCGCTGGCTTATCTTTGGAAATAAACAAATACATAAAGTGTAACAGCCTGCTGTCTGTCGGCGCAGTTAAGGGGCTATTTAGTTTAAGGCAAACAAGTGGCCGGTGTTTTGTTTAACGCGTCACTTTGAGATAAAGCGCCAAAAGCGTCGCGGTGGAAAAACCGGTGGAAATAAATCTCTGATTCATTGGACGAGTCGGCCTCTCTACGACAAAAACGGATCGGAAAGGAACACGTTGAAAACATATAAGAGGACTTTATAGAAACCTAAACACCCGACACAATGTTGAATTACAAATACCTAATTTGAATTAGGAATTAAAACACCCCTCGACTAAACAACCCCAAGACTCGGCACATGCAACACAGGGCACAAGATCAGGTACCGAGACCGCATCAAACATGCATGACGGGATTCTTGGCTGTTCTTGGCTAATTCCCTGACAGACAAACAAACAAACAAACAACGCTTTTCTGTGATTGTACCGCCAAGTCCAGGCAGACGGATGCTTTGGTTCAACAATCAATAATTGTCTTGTCCCACGCGGAATATTTTATTTGACCTCTAAACAAATAATAATATACGATCTCGGAGAATAACCCACGAAATCAAGTCTGCATACAGAAAGGAAAAGCGTCCACGGAATCACTGCCTCAAATGTAGGTGTTAGGTCATACGTAATCAACCGTATGCTATAAAATGTCTGTATCTCAGTCACAGCCATCAATGTCATTCAAGGTCAGACGTCTGCGATAGCACTGGTGGTGGTGGTGGTGGTGGTGGTGGTGGTGGTGGTGGCGGTGCGGTGGCGGCATCATCAAATGTCTTGATAACAACACGGCGGGGGCCTCGACTCACGTGGACAGCGGCGTGCCGAGCCGTCGGTCTGTTTATCCACGATAAACACGCCGGATTAATTAGCATTAGCACGAGTGTAATGTGAAGCTAAAAGCGGCTGATTATATGTGTTTAAAGCAAAGCATTACATGTATACGGACTAAAAAATTAACTCGACAAACAAACGGGAAAATAAGGGTCGAGGGGTTCAAGGGCAAAAGACGAGAGAAAAAAAAATCCATTATCTCCCACTCGTGGATCTGCTCCGAGGTAATTCTCCGTCGGGTTAGATGGAGTTAATTGAATCCCGGCCGGCCCAATTTGTTTACAGTTTTAGCCGTACTGGGATTGCAGGGAATAATTCCTGACTTTCGACATCACAGCGAATGAATAAATACCGTCAAAAATAAATCCCTGAGTATTGGGGGTGTGGGGGGGGTGGGTGGACAAATTGTGTGTGTGTGTGTGACTATGTGTATGTGTGTGTGTGTGTGTGTGTGTGTGTGCGTGTGAGAACAGGGGGAGTTCCACACACGGTACACACACACACACAGACACACACACACACACACACACACACACACACACAGACAGACACTACTTTTGTTTGCACGTCGACGAGGCGCACATGTTTGCGTGGTGCGCGTGCCGCCGCTGCCGCCGCCACCGCCGCCGCTGGTGCTGCTGATGCTGCTGCTGATGATGCTGCTGCTGCCGCTGCCCACGTCGAACACACACACACGCCAAATTAGCCGCGGACGGAAATTCAATTAAATCCTTTGTCTGCAGGAAGGGCGCGACGGGGGCCGGGGCCAGTGAGTACAGTAATCCACGTAGAGACGCACGACGACTAGGTGTCAAGCCCCCCCTCATTGTCTGCCTGACGGACGGAAATTGTTTGCAGGCGTGCCTCAACCAACAGATTAAGCCCTGGGCTGGGTGGTGGGTGGTGGGTGGTGGGTGTCGGGGGCGAGGTGGGGTGGTGGGTGGTGCGGGGGGGGGTGTGAGATAAGGAAGCAGCCAGCAGTATTGCATTGTGGGTGCTACATACTTGGCTTCTTATTGCACAGAAAAAAAACAAATAGGCAGAGCAAACAACGGCTTCTTTAATCCATTCCGTACAATTAGGGGCGCTTTTTTTTGCGGGGGGCGGGGGGGGGGGGGGGCGGGGGGTTTTTTGACACGACTGTACTTACACATGGCGTTCCCTCCCCGCCCGCTTCCTCCTGTCTGCCTCTCTCTCTCTCTCTCTCTCTCTCTCTCTCTCTCTCTCGCTGTTCATCATTGTGTGTGTGTGCTCGCTCTCTCTCTCTCTCTCTCTCTCTCTCTCTCTCTCTCTCTCTCTCTCTCTGAAATTGAATTAAAGAACAGGTCCTTAGCTGAGAAAAAAATTATCGCTGAACTCTTATCAGAAGTATTTTTAAGTTCACCTTTTTGTTCACCTTAAAAAGTGCCATTCCTCAACAGTTAGTTCATGCAACGCCCATTGTCACCTGCAAGCAGCAAACCGTTTTGTCTCGTGGGATGTTGGAGGACAGACTCTCACGGTGGGGTTGCGAGCAGTTGAATTAAATCACAACGCAACACGATCACATAATAGTGTCGCCGCCGCAGAGTCTGGTCATGAGAGCTTGAACCGGCGATTCGGCGATGAAAATGCGATTTAAATTGCTTAAACGTCCCTGACATATAGGCTAATAGAAAAGGGGACATTTGAAATGGCTCCTTAAAAGAAGTGAAAACGTCTTTGCATTTTTAAAGCCGCGCGGACGCCTGCATGTAAATGTTAAGTAAGTGTTCAAGGTCCAGTCTTTCGCCGTGTTGAGTTACGGCACATAATGTAATTTGACAGCGGTCCATTCAGCACGCCAGTCTAAGATGGATACGAAGAACAGGTGAAGGTCAGGTAAATTTCTCTATCACTGCCCGTACGGTGTTATGTATTGCTGCCCGTGAAGCCAGACATCCATTGTCTGTTTTCTTTTTTTAATGTGATTTTTTTTACCAAGCACCTCAGAGGCAGTCGAACAAGGCCAGTGACCCCCTAACGACCTTCATTTGTAAGCAGGGTTTGACGGCGGTGTGTGTGCGGCCGATTGACAAATGGTTCAGAAATTGGGGCCGGGAAAAAAACATAATAGACGAACGCTGAGCAAATGTTAATGTATGGAACACACCGGCTGGGTTGTTCCGACTACAGGAACACATTCTCCAGTCACTTACTTATTCCAGGCCTCTGGCTTCCTACAACCCACGCATATATTTCTCTGGCATTTTTGCATACAGGTCTGCATATGTTGCCTTCGACGGAATATTCTATAGGCTGCTCCGTTTTGTCGTCGGGCTGAATATCAATGTTTGAAACATAAAAGGGTGTCGATAGCACGGTGAATAGCAATATGAACGCATATAGCACGACGCAGGTGCAGCGCAGAGGCGGTAGGAAGCAAAAAGTGGGACGTTGCTAAAAAAAAAAAGAAAAAGGTTTGGCGTGCACATATGTGTTTATAATCACCTGTAATGTTCGCGGAGAAAGCGAGTGTAACCGGCAACAGTTGGGCGTGCGAGCGCCAACGTTGCGGACTACCTCCCGTACGCATTGATCAGCTCCGTTCTAGAACATCTCCGCTGTGCTGCCACAACATCTGGCTGTTCCAGGGGCAACTGACTACTTCAAATCTGCTTAAGTATAAATGATCATTGCCAATTAGATGCCCATCAATTGTGCAAGCATGGGATGCTGCCAGCTGTTTACTTAAGTAAAAAATTGTCCTTTTTCTAAGTTTGCGTCTCTGCCATGCCAAAAAGCATTGTCTTGCATCGCCCCCCACCCCCCCTTGCCTGAGAACATACAATAATTATACACGGCATGCATTTTTTATAAAGTAGGCCCGTTTAAAATTATAATTCGGTCAGCAACACTACAGCACGAGAAACTGTGCTGTGGGGAAAACGGCTAAACCAAGAAAAACCAAACTAATGAACCATAATATCGTTGACTTTTTACATTTTACATTTACATTTAAAATGTTCCATTGAGGCCATTTAGCAGACGCTTTTATCCAAAGCGACTTACAATAAGTAAACGTGTTTAAAAGAGACAGCAATATATATCGATGTGGTACATGCAGATAACCTTTCGATCACAAAAAGTATGAACAAAATGTGGCCAATTTTTTTATTAAATCCAAACTTTATTCCCCCCCCCCCCCCCCACCCTTGCACACTTTAACCTAGATAAATGTCTTT
>PIJE02002012.1:50726-53226 GCA_002895965.2 Coryphaenoides rupestris | reverse complement strand
CGTGCACGTGGCCCACACACACACTTGCACTGAAATCATACATGGACATACTGTACATACACACATCAGCGGAAAAACGTGAGCGGGTTTCAGAGAGTGTGGAGGCAGAGCGAGCGGGTGGAGGCAGAGCGGGTGGAGGCAGAGCGGACAGAGACACTAGTGCGGGTGGAGGTAGAGCAGGTGGAGGCACAGAACGGGTGGAGTCACAGAGTCAATACACAATACACAACACGGCGTGCAGAGCAACTTGAGTGGGAGAGTCAATCTAAAGAGAAATAAAGTAAAGAAGAAAAACAACAGCAAGCAACAAAACAAACCGCAGCTCTCATTCCGTTTAACAACAACAATGTAAAATCAATACGTGGTCTGAAACTGGCTGGGGAAGGAAGGGAGGGAAAAAAAAAGGGGGAAATCGAAGTGGGTGTTGGGGGAGACATCGTTGTAAAGCAGTAATTGACGTGTTGGACGTAATCTGGCTGCTAGTTGGTACACGGCGGCAGATTGGGCCGATGTATGTTTAAGCGGCCGAGCTGGGAAAAATAAAATATGATACGATTATGGCAGCTGGAGCTCTGACCAGATGCTGACGGCGCCGTGTCCGTCCGTCGCCGTCACGCGCCGTCCCCGTAAGCTCCCCCCCTCCCCCCCCCACACACACACACACACACACACACACACACACACACACACACAGATACAAACACACGTGTGTAGTGTACACATGCGGCTACGCACACAGCAGGCATGGATGGACGCATGCACGCACACACACACACACACACGCGTGTAGTGTAGTGTACACATAGAAACACACGTGCGCACACACACATGCACGCACGCACGGACGTATGCGCACGCGCGCAGCACACACACACACACACACACACACACACACACACACAGCCTGCAACCTGACAACCTTAAAACAACTGCATCATTAAAGATGCATCTGTCACACGGGGTTGACACCAGCGTTGGGTTCTCCCAGCGGGTGGGTGGTGTGTGTGTGTGTGTGTGTGTGTGTGTGTGTGTGTGTGTGTGTGTGTGTGTGTGTGTGTGTGTGTGTGTGTGTTGGGCAGGGGGTGGGGGGGCTACACCCTGGGGGATACAACAACAGTGACACCAGAGAACACAATATGGAATATGAGCCACGCGCGACCATATCCCTCTGAGATCACCTGACCGAGATGATAGTCGTGATCCTATGAATGTACAGCTAACGTCATTAACATAATCATAATAAACACAGAGGCCCTTTTATGAACAGACGCAAACACACACAGACATCACACACACACACACACACACACACACACACACACACACACGTATGTTTATGGACTTTATGTCTTCATGCATAAGACATTCGGGACAGAGAGACAGACTTAAACGGAGAAAGTAGAAACCTGATCCAATATGTCACAACACAACTTAAGCAACACTAGCCTCCGAGAGCCCGACACCTCAGCCACGCTGTGTTGTTAGCCTAGCTACCTTCCTTTACCCGCGCCTCCTAGCTTTTCCCCTGTAGCAGAGGATGAAAGAGGATAGAGGAAGAACGAGGAGAGGAAAGAAAGATGAAGAAGTAGACGAAGGTGAAAATGCAGGACAAAAAGAAAGGAGGGGAAAAAATACATAAATGGACTCAAGTGGGGAGCGGGAAATGTGGAGCGCCGTCCCGCTATCAGCTCGCGCAATTAAGTAGTACAATGTAAAATGTCAGAGTGGATCTGTGTCATCGGCAGGCCTGTCACCGGGAAAGGCCAGGAGCAGAGAAGAGGAGATGAGAGGAAGCATAGGAGGAGGAGAGGAGGAAGAGGAGGAGGAGGAGGAGGAGATGGGAGGAGGAGGGGATGGAGGAGGAGGAGAGCGTAGACAAAACCATAGGCCGGGCTAGTTTTAGTAGCAGCAGCATAGTGAGAGAGAGAAAAGACACTAAAAAAGAAAAATAAAACTCCAAGAGCTCCACCGCTCAATAAGCCAACTCCCCACCCCCTACACCATAACAAAGCACATCTCCTAAATCACCATGGTAATCGAAATAAGTAGCATTAGAAAATAACAATAATCTCATATAGCACCATCCACAAAACACACCCAACACGCGAACAATAAAGCATTGCAACCCATTCTCATACCCATACATCAATCAAACACCAAAATTTCTTATAAAAGCTACACACCGCCATAGAGACAAACCCCCCACCCATCCGCAGACGAACACATATATAAAACGATCTACTACCCCCGAATAAAAGGCCTGTAATAAAAAACCCCCCCCCACTAATGAAACTACCTCCCTCTCCAAAACTGGCAAAAAATCAACCTGCCCACATAAAACCTTACCTCAGAAAAAAAACCGCTAATCACATCTCACCGCCTCAACAAGAAATCCCAACAAACAAAGAGACGCGAAACGCGAGGAGGAATGAGAAGGACGAGGAAGAATAGCCAGAGGAGGAAGTATAACGAGTCCGAGGAGATTTTATATAATCTCCCT
>PIJE02002012.1:37500-44187 GCA_002895965.2 Coryphaenoides rupestris | reverse complement strand
AGATTGGTAATAATGATAGTCTAAGTGACTCCTCCTGAATAGAAGAATGCATGTTAGTGATGTGTGTATGTGTGTGTATTTGTTTATTGGCAACAAATGGCAGATCGGCCTAAATGATATGGGATTTAGACAAGAGTTTTGTACAGTGTGCACAGGTTGTGTGCCGTCGTCGAAATGCTAGTGCTATCCAAATTGTTAGCAATGGCCATAATAGTATGCACTGTAGGCTGATATTACACGGTTACGATGTAGCTCTGCTTTGTTTTCTATGTTTCCTCCTGCAAGCCAGGTACATCCTTACTCGTCTGTGCGTGATACTGGTATATTTAAGCTCTCACAACTTTCCAGACGCACAGTTTCCACTAACAGTTGGAGTATCACGTTCAGTGTGGAGTACAGGCGCACAGTGCCAAATGGGTAGACAAATAATACTAACGATCCAGTAGCTCGCCCAAGTTATGGTCTAGGGCAGTCTATGCGAATCGCCTCTGCCTGACACGAGCTCAGCTTCATAACAACTTAACTTACTGTATACGCGGGTGATGTCATTCAGCAAGTCGGCGAGGGCAGACTTAGGTGGCCTCTGCCAGGTTCTAGAGCTAGCTACTCTTGACCTTCACACTCACTCTCTTAACGCCCTCGCCTGCCCTGCGTGCCCCAGCTCGCCCCCAGACGTCTGCACCCCCCACGCCGTCAGAGATACTACAAACGACTATGAGCGAGAGACACGGATCTCACCAGGTACTATGACACAGCTACAATGAGGAGAAAACATAAGAAATGATGTAAACTATCAATCTCAACAGGAATAGTCACGGACACAACGACTGAAATTCAAAAACAAGGCTCGCACAGCCTCTCACAACGAATCAGCCTCAGCGCACAGTGTGCAAAGGACACGGAGTGTCAGGTGCACAATTGTTCGGAGTAGTATAGCACATCATCTATTAGAGTTCTACACAACACTACACTATTACCATTACAATTACATCACCTTAATTAACGACTCATCGATCTCACTGCACGACAACGAGACACACACACACATACACACACACACACACACATACACACATACATACACAGAGAGACACGCATACTAGTGACAACGCACAGTTCAGGATCTGGCTAGCCACGTTAGGTTAGGGAAAGATTTAAATTTTAAAGCGGATACACGAGATATTTCGCTCATCATATCCAGTTGCTCACTGACGCGACGTTCGCTGTGTACCTTGGCCACTGATAATCACCAAATGATAGTCTCCTCAGACACTACCTCACACACCATGCCTGAAAGCTCGCCGGCCCCCGCCACCTCTCTTCCACCACCTGCCATGGCTATCCGCTACTTTTCCTCCTGTCTCCTTCTTCCTACCTTCGTCCAGCTTCTGTCGCTTCTCTCTCCCCTACAACCACCACCGTCTATCCCCCCTCCCCCTGCTCGCCCAGAAGTCAAAACCACACAGCAGGCAAAACCGCATAGAGAAGCTCCTCTCTCTGAGCCGGTGGAAATATGGATAAAAAGTACAGCGAGAAAGAAGTAACTGTTCGAGTACCACCAGGGCAAAAAAGTAATATCTGTGCATATAACTCTGGCGATACGATATTGTGCGTATCTCTTTTCTCCTCCTGCACCCCCCCCCTCCCTCGACCCCCCGGTCTTCCCAAGCCAACACGCCGTATCCTCGGCACACATTTCATGACACCTCAGAAGTCGTTACTGCTTCGCATACTCGGCGTTGTCTAATACTTTATCGACGAGTTCAATAGTAGAATTTTTTAAACAGTGTTGTCAAAGAATAATATTCAATAACGGCCTCTCAAAAAAAATAATAACCTGGAGGCGCATGATATAATGCGGCGGATGTGTACATATGGTCTTTTAGAAGGGATAGCGTTAATTTACAGTGTGGTGTGCGTCAGACAGCGCGTGGGTGATTGGTTGGGTGTTTATACAGCGTATGAGACAATGTTTAGCGATCTCGAAGCAGGTAGTATTATGGCGTGACGGATTTCTGTTGTTGTAAAGTATTCATCTCCAAGGTTGAATCCTTTTTGAGAGAAATTTGCTACGTTACTATCGACAAATATGTTATCTTATCTCTGAGCGTAGACCACAGAGTAGCATTGCCTCTTTGCGTTGAGTGGAAATAACAATGACCTCAACGTATAAGATATAATGTGTGAAAGCTATTAAAATAAGAAATAAAAACAACAGAAATCGAGTTATACAGGCTAACACAAGCGTATACAAAAAAAAACAATTTCTGAGAATCATTACACAAATGATCACGAAACAGAAACAGCCGACTATAAATCATGTTTAAGAAATCGAGACAGAGAGCGAAGAGACTCTGGAGTAGAAGCAAATTAATGATAGAAGAGTGAGAGCTCTTAAACCACCATAGCACCGGCCTCGTTCATCGTACTCTCCTTCGTACTGCTCTCTCTCATGTATCGTCTTCACTGCTCTCTTCATATCTTCTCTCGCGCTTCTCTTCTCTATCCGTTGTACCACTCGGTCAGTATTGTGAGCTGAGCAGCCCTTGTGGATTATCTTTAATATATCGGCACCCAGACCGAACCCACATCACACACACACACACACACACACACACACACACACTCACATACACACACACACACTCACACACACACACACACACACACACGTCTCATATCCATATCCATGTCTGGCTGGCTGGCCGGTTGGCTGGCTGGCTGGCTGGCTGGCGTGGGCCGCTTTCAAAATTACTCACACCTGTACGGGCACTGTCGCCGCCGAGACGCCTACGTATTCGTCTGTTGGTATTTCTTTCGTCTTTATTTTATTATTTTTTAACATTTTGGGTTTTTTCCCCTCCGTTTTGAAAGAGCGATGGAGCCGTTTTGGATATTTTGAAAGAGTTAGATTGATGTCCAAGCACAACCCCCACGACGCAGCCGCTCTATGACAGCCGCCTCGGTAACCTCCCACTCTCTCCGTCGCCGATCAGATTTAGGTGGAGTGGGTAACCAAACCGTTCGAGAGTCAAAGGGGGTTGCCTGCTACACGGAGGGGGTGCTAAAAGGGTACTAAATCTGTAGTGGAAAAGGAGTGGGTACCAAGCGAGTCAAGTCGAGCCGAGCTGTGCTGTTGAAAATCGGCATATAAGTAATGTAGTGAAATGTAACGTTAATGCCAATAACCTTGGCCTGGCTCCAAAAGAGCACAAAAAGCGCACGTGACACCACACCAGAACACACTGTAAATAGAAAGTAAATACATTTGTTATCCAATATCTCACAGTATCTTTTATTCACTGTAGAAATTTAGAATGTAATACTTAATGATTTGCTGATACCGACGCCAACATGTGAGCACTTCCCCCACTTCTAGCACTGTCACAAACTAACACTAAACTGGTCAGAATTAGAGTGTATTTCGGCCCTCTGCAGACTAACTTGTGTTATCTTCAGTAAGCTTTCACTTTGGTCACTGAATGTTCAGACCAGTTAGTTAAGACCAGTGGAGTAAATCAAATGAAAATATTTCACGCCCGCCTTGCTTTTCTGACTAATCACGCACAATTAACTCGTCTCACCAATCAGACTTTAGATTCAAATCTAAAGTCTGATGACAGACAAGCTCAAATCTGGGCGTTTCACTTTCTTAGGCTTCATATTTGATTCGACCAATCTGTGCGCACATGACAGCAAACAGGAGAAATTCTGAATATGGCAGCATTGGCTTCCAACTCTCATATCTCATCATTAGGCACTCTCAACTTTCTGATTTCTTTATACTGTCTCTTTCTATTTGGTTTTCTTGTGTTAGTTGTGCCTGAGTTGGCTTCTCTTTTAGTTTTTCACCAGATTACATGACCTAACACATTAATTGTCATCGCACTCCGCCAGTCAGCCTGCTCTAGTGTTTATGAACCTGGTCTAGATCGAATACGTGTTCTAGTGTGAGTATATAAAGCTTAGTATCGATTCTCCTTGCGCCTCTATAAGTATCTGTATCCCATTTGCTGAACAAAGCCGATACAACCTTCTCGAAAAGACTCATATCAGCACCACATACACACCCACTACAAAACTCGACATCAGCTATCTCATTACACTCATAAGAGCCAGCAAACCCACCAGTTTCACCAGAGACACGTTCACACGCAGCTGTGCTCTCTCTCCTCTCTCTGCTCTCTCTCTCTCTCCTCTCTCTCCTTTCTTGCTCTCTCTCTCTCTCTCTGCTCTCTCTGCTCTCTCTCCGCTCTCTCTCTCTCTCTCTCTCTCTCTCTCTCTCTCTCCTCGCTCTCGCTCTCTCTGACACACTCTCAGTCTCAGTCTCCCTCTCTATCTCACACTATAGAGACATATAGATAGAGATAACTTTTGTCTCTCTGTCCTGTCTGTACGTATCGATCTACCCTTATCACTCACATTCACTATCTGCATCTCCTATTACATTATAGCTCCTCATCCTCTACTGATCTGTGTTGCGCGTGTTAGCCATAGCACACGTAGTTTCTTACGTATGTTGCTGTACATGTTCATACATTCGCATCTCCGGGGAGTTACTTATGAAAATCTGTTTCCGCTCCCTCCTCTACCCTCTGCTCACTCCTCGCCGTGTATCATGCTTCATTGGATACCAAATAGCTGTATTACCGGTGTGTATGTCTGTTTCCTGGCTATTCGGCAGATAGATCGTGGCGTGGGAAGTCAGCACCAGAGCAAGATATATTCACTCCGTGCTTCTATGTCACAGAGAGTATAAAGGAGAGCAATACGAGTAGGTACACAGTTCTACTTATTTATCTAGATTGTTTGATACTCAGACGTTTGTGAACGGAAGCTACCTGCTCTACCGAGAAGACGAAGTGTTAATGTTGGGGTACAACTTTTATGGTGTGTGTGTGTGTGTGTCGTGTGTGATTATGTTGGGTGTGTGTGTGTGTGTGTTTGGGTGTGTGTGTGTGTGTGTGTGTGTGTGTGTGTGTGTGTGTGTGTGTGCGTGTGTCAGGGGACAGATAAAGAGAGAGAGTGCTAACCAGTGAGCGAGACAGCGGCAAACAAAGACAGCCAGCGAGCGATACATAAATAAATAACTGAATAAAGACAACCGGAAGAAACAAGAAAACAAGAAAGAAATTAAAGAAAGGAAGGCGTTATGGATTGATGAAGCAATCTGCATATTATTTCTCCATTGCTGCGTCTATCCTGCAGCCACACAGCAGCAGCCGGGGTTTGGGATTATGAGTTAGGAAGTTCATGCTGACCTCCTCTCTCATTTCATCTCACCTCTCGTCTCCTCATCTCTCTATGCCAATAATCACTCAATAGTCACCTCCTCTTGTGAGGTCACTCATGGACAAAACGCAGGGGGGGGGGGGGGGGGGGGGGGGGGGGGGGGGGGGGGGGGGTGGGCGGGCAGGGAAGGGGGGGTTGTGCTTGGACATCAATCTAACTCTTTCAAAATATCCAAAACGGCTCCATCGCTCTTTCAAAACGGAGGGGAAAAAACCCAAAATGTTAAAAAATAATAAAATAAAGACGAAAGAAATACCAACAGACGAATACGTAGGCGTCTCGGCGGCGACAGTGCCCGTACAGGTGTGAGTAATTTTGAAAGCGGCCCACGCCAGCCAGCCAGCCAGCCAGCCAACCGGCCAGCCAGCCAGACATGGATATGGATATGAGACGTGTGTGTGTGTGTGTGTGTGTGTGTGTGTGTGTGTGTGTGTGTGTGTGTGTGTGTTGGCGGGGGGGTCATAAATACACAGAGGGACTGCTCAGCCTCACAATACTGATAGGGACGGATAGAGAGAGAGAGCGAGAGAGAGAGAGAGAGAGCGAGAGAGAGAGAGAGAGAGACGTTAAAGAGGCGGGTGGTGGGTTAAGAGTCTCTCTCTCTCTCTCTCTCTCTCCATCTCTCTCGCTCTCTGTCTCATTTCTACTGTTTTAGTCACGGCTGTTTCTGTTTCTGTTTCTTTCTTATATTCAGATTTTTTTTTTCCCGTTCCGTTCCTTTCTTATTTTTTTTATCTTCCCTTTCTTGCCGAGGTTTATCCCCGCGGTGTCCTCTGGGTCTACCTGGAGGATAAGCCATTTGAAATGCATTTCCTAAAGCACCTTGAGTTTCAACCAAACCCCCCCACCCACCCACCCAACCAATCCACCACCCACCCACCACCCCCTCCCTCACCACCACACCCCTCCACCCTCCGTTTTTGAACCGTCGATATCTGACAAATTGTCCTTAAGAAAGCGAGAGCGAAGAGAAGAAGTGAAATGTGTGTGTGAGGAGGGGTGGGGTGGGGGGGGAGGGCGGGGGGAGAAAAGAAAGGCGTTGAAATGTTGAAAAGTACTTCTTTCTCGCTGTACTTTTTATCCATATTTCCACCGGCTCAGAGAGAGGAGCTTCTCTATGCGGTTTTGCCTGCTGTGTGGTTTTGACTTCTGGGCGAGCAGGGGGAGGGGAGGAGAGAGGGGGGGGGGGGGGGAGGAGGAGGAGGGAGGAGGAGGAGGAGGAGGAGGGAGTAGAGGGAGGAGGTACACAGCGACCTGCCCGGCTGGAAGGGCGTGCTGGTCCGCTTATATCTCCCTACCACGGGGCCGATCTGATGTGTGTGTGTGTGTGTGTGTGTGTGTGTGTGTGTGTGTATGTGTGTGTGTGCGACTGTGTGTGTGTGTGTGTGTGTGTGT
>PIJE02002012.1:17500-27500 GCA_002895965.2 Coryphaenoides rupestris | reverse complement strand
TTTGTTGGTTTGATAGTTTCCTCTTGAACAGCCGGTGGTTTGAATTTGATTGCACGCCAGTTGCCAATTTTGGAGAAAACACTGGTTTCATTCCGTTGGTAGCCCATTTAAAGAACATAAACGCTATTGTAATAATGTCAGTCTACACTCTTAAATGGCAAAAACTTGTAGATTGTAATAGAGTTGTCTGCTACATGAATCCAGAAGAGACCATGCATGGACCATAGTGTCCGCGTAGAAGACCAAGGAGTCGTTGCACTACTTATACTCTATATCTTAGGCTGATGAGCCCACACTGAAAGTCCACTAGCCATTTGAGCTACAAGGATACATGGGCAGGGAACCAGTGCCACTGCTACATCACACTGGAGAGGGTGGTCCCAGGACAACCGTGCTGGTACTCACGCTGGATGTGCATGAGCTGTTTGGGAATCTTGAGCTCTCCCTTGTAGAGGCGGTCATAGTAGGTGATGTTGCTCTCCGCCTCGGGCACCGGGATCACCATGTTCTCCTTCTTCTCCCGGAACACCTGCTGGGCAGAGATGGCCCTCTGCAGATGGTGCTCCTGGGGACGGCAGCCGGGGAGGTGTACAGCCATGATATTACAGTGTTATTAGATATACTGTATATATATATATGCCTACTCAATATAGAATCGGTTCACTTGACATCTTTCTCAAAACATCACAGCACTGTAGAAGGGTGTTGAGGTGGCGATATACCCAATATCAAATCATGATACTGACATGAAAGAGAAAAGAGAACTTCCATGGCATTGCTGATGAATCCTAGGAATGATATACTGTGCGGGAGACGTGAACAACATGCTAGGAAGAATAAGAATAAGAATATGCTCTATGTAAATTAGAACATGACAACATGTTGATACGCTGATATGTTGAAAAGCCTGTTTTGTTGACTGAAAAATGCATAGGTGTTCCATGAAGTGAATGTCAATGTTAATGTAAATGCATGAAGCAACTCTAACTCGGTTAAAACAGATGAACAGAGACACAAATCCCACCATACTCAAGAGAAGCATCGTGTTGGCTGTGAAAGTGACCAAGATATTCTGCTGTCTGACACACATTGACTGGATCGCTTTCTAATAGAGCAATCAATTGGTCTGATTTGAGGTAGTCTCCTTGATAGGAGACAGAACTTCACCGAGCAGTCGTAAGGGTATCAGCAGTGTTAGGAAGATAAGATAGAACTTTATTGATCCCGAAGGAAATTCTTGTGCCAGAGGTTGCATAGCAATAGAATAAAACAATAGAGAAATAAACAGAATAATAAAGTAAGTCTAGAGAAGTATAAAAATATAGGTAAGATAAGATATTCAGTCAGCAAAAACAATTTGGCAATAATTTAAGTGTAATAAAAGGGTAATAATAATAATAATGGTAAGAGGAAGTATTGCACATGATATAAAGAATATTAAGAATATTGCACATACAGTAATGTAGCATGGTAATACTGATTGACGGATAATATTATGTATTGAAGCGACATAAAGAATTGTCGCGGCTGCGGCCGGAAACCCGGTTTTTTTTTTTTTTTTTTTTTTTTTTTTATTTTTTTTATTTTCTTTTTTTTTTTTTTTTTTTTTTTTTTATCTTTTATTATCAAAAATCATCTGTTATTTACACTTTTTACAGACTATTTACATTATAATCTTTCCATTTCCCCCGTAAGTGTCAGTGTGGCGCTAGTGCGTTTTGAACACCAACAACAACAACAACAACAACAACAACAACACGCTGTTCCGAACAGAAACGGCTGCTGTCCGGTCAAATCAAATGTGTGTGTGCGTGCTTCGGTGATCACTGCAGCGACGGTTATGCTGACGCGTGTTTGTTACGCGTGTTGCGGGGAGGACTCGCGGGGAGCACGCTGGACTAAAAAAGCCGCGCCTTGTGATCGGAATCCCATCAGCACCTGGGCCCAAGCGGATAAACTCACACAAGCAAAAATACATAAAAGAGCAGAACGAAATTAAGCATATAACCAGTAAACCCATTAAAATATAAAACAACGAAAGAGACGTCCAGTCGCACGCCCCCCCCGGTCAAACAAACATCTGATGGCTTGCAAACTCGACACCCCTTGTCGAGTGTTCTACGCCAAGTACGCGGCCCAAAGAGGAATAACCTACCTCCCTCGCCCGGCAGAACACTGGGACGACGCCCAGTGTGCCGGCCGGACACCACGCTACACACCCCGCAACGCTACGCGCCAAGCGCTACGCTACCGCAAAAGGTAAAAATCTACTCTCTCACACTAGTAATCGATTCCCGCCTCGGCTCCTCTCATATAACCGCTTCCTGTTTTATTGTCTGTGAGACGCAGAGAGACGCACAGCTTACCCTTTTAGAGTAGCGTATGCTGAATAAGCCGTGTTGCGTCACGTCGCGACGTAACTCACGTCTACGCTTTTGCGTAGCGTAGCGTTGCGTAGCGTGGTGTCCGCCGCGCACACTGGGCGTGACGTCAGTGTTCCGGCGTAGTTCTCTTGGCGACTGGCGACGCGGGCGGCTTTTTTAGTCCAGCGTGCTCTGCCCTCCCCGCGAGTCCTCCCCGCAACACGCGTAACAAACACGCGTCAGCATAACCGTCGCTGCAGTGATCACCGAAGCACGCACACACACATTTGATTTGACCGGACAGCAGCCGTTTCTGTTCGGAACAGCGTGTTGTTGTTGTTGTTGTTGTTGTTGTTGTTGGTGTTCAAAACGCACTAGCGCCACACTGACACTTGTCGTAAACGTGTCGTAAAAACGTTTCGCCGCAGCCGCGACACTTGATGCGTGATTACAAACATACAAGCCTAGTATGAGTCACATCAAGTGGTGTAGCCCCCCCCATTATGTGCAACATTCTTAATATCGTTTATATCATGTGCAATACTTCCTCTTATATTTTTTTATTATTATTATTAGCCCTTGTATTACACTTAAATTATTGCCAAATTGTTTTTGCTGACATCTTATCTTAACTATATTTGTATACTTCTCTAGACTTACTGTAAATTATTCTACTGTTTATTTCTCTGTTTTATTCTATTGCTATGCAACCTGGCACAAGAATTTCCTTCGGGATCAATAAAGCTTTATCTTATCCCATCCCTAACACTGCTGATACCCTTACGACTGCTCGGTGAAGTTCTGTCTCCTATCAAGGAGACTACCTCAAATCAGACCAATTGATTGCTCTATTAGAAAGCGATCCAGTCAATGTGTGTCAGACAGCAGAATATCTTGGTCACTTTCACAGCCAACACGATGCTTCTCTTGAGTATGGTGGGATTTGTGTCTCTGTTCATCTGTTTTAACCGAGTTAGAGTTGCTTCATGCATTTACATTAACATTGACATTCACTTCATGGAACACCTATGCATTTTTCAGTCAACAAAACAGGCTTTTCAACATATCAGCGTATCAACATGTTGTCATGTTCTAATTTACATAGAGCATATTCTTATTCTTATTCTTCCTAGCATGTTGTTCACGTCTCCCGCACAGTATATCATTCCTAGGATTCATCAGCAATGCCATGGAAGTTCTCTTTTCTCTTTCATGTCAGTATCATGATTTGATATTGGGTATATCGCCACCTCAACACCCTTCTACAGTGCTGTGATGTTTTGAGAAAGATGTCAAGTGAACCGATTCTATATTGAGTAGGCATATATATATATACAGTATATCTAATAACACTGTAATATCATGGCTGTACACCTCCCCGGCTGCCGTCCCCAGGAGCACCATCTGCAGAGGGCCATCTCTGCCCAGCAGGTGTTCCGGGAGAAGAAGGAGAACATGGTGATCCCGGTGCCCGAGGCGGAGAGCAACATCACCTACTATGACCGCCTCTACAAGGGAGAGCTCAAGATTCCCAAACAGCTCATGCACATCCAGCGTGAGTACCAGCACGGTTGTCCTGGGACCACCCTCTCCAGTGTGATGTAGCAGTGGCACTGGTTCCCTGCCCATGTATCCTTGTAGCTCAAATGGCTAGTGGACTTTCAGTGTGGGCTCATCAGCCTAAGATATAGAGTATAAGTAGTGCAACGACTCCTTGGTCTTCTACGCGGACACTATGGTCCATGCATGGTCTCTTCTGGATTCATGTAGCAGACAACTCTATTACAATCTACAAGTTTTTGCCATTTAAGAGTGTAGACTGACATTATTACAATAGCGTTTATGTTCTTTAAATGGGCTACCAACGGAATGAAACCAGTGTTTTCTCCAAAATTGGCAACTGGCGTGCAATCAAATTCAAACCACCGGCTGTTCAAGAGGAAACTATCAAACCAACAAACCAAAACAATTAATTTACCCCCAAGGGATCCTTGTCTTACCAATTCAGCCTTTGAAATAATGGTGTTTTATACTGCTGCGTGTGCGTGTGTTATCAGGGAGGCTAGGAATGATACAGTCTGGAATGATAATTTAATATCAACTAGTTGCCAAAATGTGCAGCAGTTCAAAAGAGGCCTGTTTTGGCTGGTATACTTTAACACAGTGATCTTGACTGAGAAACTGGACCCTTGTTGCACCAGGCTCTCAACACCTGCAGTTAGCCATAAGGCACTCTACAGGAACATGGAATTGTACAGGCCATGCCGTTGGTTTCAAAACGTTCATATTTTGCCGTTCCACTATGCAGCCCTGGGCCTCGACAACGAGCAGCCCGATTACGATATGGACTCGGAGGACGAGACGCTGCTCAACAGGCTCAACCGCAAGATGGAGATCAAGCCTCTGCAGTTTGAGGCGATGGTGGACAGACTGGAGAAGGCCAGCACCAACCAGGTACGCCTTGCCGCTCTCTTTCTCGCATCTGTATTTGCACGCTAAATTCTAGATCTTGGTCTCTGGTGCGTTGTGTGCTGATATTTCCCTGTGGACTCTTGCATTGATTAGATTTTAATTGAGTCTGCGGGTGTGTGCTAGGAATTGGCATTTCAAGCAAAAATCCTATATGCGATATTCACTGGAATTGTTCAACCAGTCATCAAAGAATGACTAATTCCTAAAATATAACGACAATACTGCCCCTGGCAGACTGGTGCCTCTTTTAATAATGTAAATACTATTCGAAAAGCACGACCCATCCTGTGTGTGTCTATGTGGGTGTGTAAGTAATTTTGTGACCATGTTTTTTCTGAATCCTCCTTGTCCAATGTGTTGTGTAGCTGGTTTCGCTCCCGGAGGCCAAGGTGCTGTTGAACGAGGACGACTACCTCCTCAAGTCGGTGTATGACTACTGGGTGCGGAAGAGGAAGAACTGCAGGGGCCCGTCGCTCATCCCGCTTATCAAGCTGGAGAAGAGGGACGGCTCCACCAACAGCGACGCCTACGTGGCCTTCCGCCGTCGGACGGAGAAGATGCAGACCAGGAAGGTGAGACTCGGGAGCGCTGGAAAAGCCTCGTGCCGCAGCAATCTGCGTGGAGCTCAAGAGTGAGCCAATGAGACTCGAGCTTGGCATCACGGTTTACTAGTTGGTACAGTCCACTGGGTAGGCTGGTAGCCTGATCTAGTCGGCATACTAGACGTATGCCGGTGGACACTCCCACTTGGGATGTCACTTCGTCACATTGACAATTTTAGTCACATGATAATTTTGAAACGGCTTGTAATGGCTAACCACACTCAAATCTGGTGTTGCAATAGGGCCCCTTTAACACAAAAATTATCTTCCCGAGCCACATGGATCTAAATGTCCAAATTTCTTGTGGTTGGTCCTTGACTGAGCCAGGAACAAAAGTTTTTGTATAAACTACCAATATTGTTGTATTTTTTTGTTCATGGCAACAGTTGGGTTATAGCAGAATGTACTGAAAGTAGCTTTCTCGACTATTTATAGGACCATTAGTATAAATCACTCCACCAACAGAATTATTGTTGTACAATACTGTCTGATTTCCATCCAAGCTCTAGCATGGCCTGCAGTTAGGCGCATTTTAAAATGCAATTAATCTCTTATGCCCTCTTTCACGTGGCCAGAACCGCAAAAACGACGAGGCGTCCTACGAGAAGATGCTGAAGCTGCGGCGGGAGTTCAGCCGCACGGTCACCATCCTGGAGATGATCAAGAGGCGGGAGAAGGCCAAGCGGGAGCTGCTCCACCTCACGCTGGAGGTGGCCGAGAAGAGGTGAGGGCACGCTCTGTGCCAATGCATATGCCTACGCTGGAGGTGGCCGAGAAGAGGTGAGGGCACACCCTGTGCCAATGCAATATGTGCCCAGACCCCCCCCTCTCCTCCATCCTGTGGGATTAAGGAGCTCTCTATTAGACGTATTGTAACGCTTTTCATGTGACGCCTAATTGTCCAAAATGACCATTTGTCTGTGTGCGTGCGCTCACAGGTATCAGTTGTGCGACTTCAATGGTGATGTTCTCGGCGAGGTCACTGTTCCCTTGGCCGAGAAGCCGGCTTACATCGCTCCTGTGAGCCTGGCCAACGGCATGCGCCACAAAGCTGAGATGAAGAGCAAGGTGCGGCCACGGGGATGCCTCCATGACACTGGGGAAGCACCAGGGAAATTCTGTGTGATTGGAAGGACGGATATTAACGCTACATTAGCATATAATAACGCTAATAATAACCAACGTTGTTGTCTCCCTGTCACAGACGCACAAGGCCGGGCTTCCGCATGCCTACCAGGTTTCCATGAAGGACGAGCTTCCCTTCGACTTTGTCCGGCCAAAGAAGAACTACACCAAGAGGGACAAGCTGAACCCCCCGCGCCGGCCCGGCCGCCCCTCAGGACACTACACCGTCAACAAGGCCGACATCAAGCAGTACGACTTCCACAGCTCCGGGGAGGACGACTTCCCAGCACCACTGGTGAGGACCGGCCGCCCACCTTGCCCCAGTCCTACACTGACCCAATATCCATTTATATTGGGCTGTATAAAGCCTGTATAGACATTCTAGCACATTTAATAATATTACAATTTTTTGCTGTTACATTTGTAAAAAGGGCAATTCTTCTTCTTTTGTTTGTCATACAGCAATAATAAGTGAAGATATTGAAATTGTACTGCCATGCGGGGAGATGTCTGGATGAACTGACACTTAAGATGATGATTTAGATACTTGTTGCCAAAAGTGTTGTTATAACACATGGGGAAAATGTCTTTTGTAACAAATAATTAATTAATTTAGTTTGTCTATTTAATTGGGGTATTTACTCTTTACATGGCGACCTTTTGCTGGGATAATGAATAGGGTGCCGTCATGTGCATGTGGCCTGACAGCGCTGTGCTCTGACCCTGATTCCGTCTCGTCTCACGCGGGACAGGACTCGGGAGGCGGCCATGCGCATCTCATTTCATGGCGCGCCTTTTTATTGTGCTCATGCTAAAGCCTGTGTTCCTGTGTCCCCTCTCCTGTCCCCCAGTCTCCGCCGTCGGAGCCGGATGAGGAGAACGATCCCGATGGAGTTTTCGCCTTCCGGAGGAAAGCTGGGTGCCAATATCTCTCGGTATGTCTGGACCCCCTCTGGGCGGGGGGGGCGGGGATAATAAAGGCTGGCTTACGGTAACACCTGATTACCCGCACCTCTGTCTGGACACAGAGTGCAGAAGCCTCCACCATGCTCCAATATTCCTAATGAGCTCTTGTCAATAAGTTGAGGCTGAACGATATGATATAATCATTTTGCAAATATTTTGACAGATGAAGCGATTGTGATAGGATTTGTATTTGATATTTTTTGCATATTTTGAAGTTTTAAATTACTCCTATACAACCAGGTGAGTGTGGTTAGCCATTCCAATGGCCCCACTTGACATCAGACCTAGATGTATGCTGGATAGATCAGCCTTACCACTGGTTTTTGAAACCATTTGGAATGGCTAATCACGCTCACACCTGGTTGTATAATATGTCTCCTTTAATTCTCACTGAAAATGCTACTGAAATCATGTGACATTTGTTAGCACTTGACCGTATTGCGATTCCGATTATTTGCTCAGCCCTACTCCAAGTGATTTCTGGCAATTGAGTCGGGGTAATTCAGCCTTGGTCGCTGCCTTCCCCGGTGTTCAATGTACAAGTGCCAAGTTCCATACTCTAAACCCGATGATTGAATTTGAATTTGTTCGATTCTCACCATTGGCACTGCACACATCCATTCCTTCCAACTAGAAAATACAGTGTGAAGTTTGTTGATGTAGTCCTTTTGGTCTGGAGACATTGAGGGTGGCTTGGCATGTCCCACTCTGTAAAACATCCTCTCATTAAAAGGTGCTCAGTCATGGAACTCTAACCCGACCTGAAGAGAAGTTTGAACGGAATCGGTTGGATTGGAACCTTCCAGCAGAATTCGAAGAAGAAAAAAAAGCAAAACAAAACAAATGTGTACATGGAATTTCATCGATCTTGGTCTCAAATAAAAATATTAATTATGAAGCTGTATCACCTCAATTCGAGGAATTATTTTAAGACGCAGTAGCAGTGAAACATTACATACCAAAGGGTGTGATGTAACTATTTTTAGCAGACAGACATGCGCTGAATTGTGATCACGTGAGTTAAAGTCGATAGTCGAGTAAGGAAATGTCTCATTTCCCCCATTAAACAAAGATGTTTATTCTTCTCTCCATGCGGCCCCGTGCTGTGATGTCCCGGTGGTGACCTCTTGCTCCTCCTCCCGCCGTCCCGTAGCCGTGTGTGGGGCAGAGTCAGGGCCTCCTGCAGGAGCACCCGGAGCTGGCGGGCCTGGACCCCCTGCGCCACCGCCACTCGCTCACCGCCCTGTGTGTCCCCCGTCGCTGCATCGGCCTGGCACGCCGCAGGATGGGCCGCGGTGGCAGGTGACTGGCTCACTGTGTGTGTGCGTGTGCGTGTGCGCGTGTGTGTGTGTGTGTGTGTGTGTCTTTTTTCCAAGGCTGATGACACGTGTGTTTCATGTGGCATCAGGGTCATCCTGGACCGGGCCTCCTCCGCCGCAGACACGGTGCTGAGGCAGCTGGACCCGGACGTCGTCACGGCACCGGGCGCCACAGACTCGCCCGGCCTCCCCCAGAGGGCTCCGGGGCCGCGGTGTGCGCCTGGCTCCTCCTTGTCCGAGATCATGGACAACATTCAGGCTCTCCGGTGGCGCTGCTTCAGGCCACGCCCCTCTCAGGACCACAGCCAGGCTAGCAGGTCGGGGAGGCTGTCGACGGACTGCAGGCTGGCCATGCGCATGGCGGCCGGCACCAGGAACGGCATAGGTACGCACTGGCCATTGGCCCTTGCCATCTTCTGTGTATTTAGTGGGGCTGTCAAAGCTAGCTCGATGCTACGTCCTTCCTTCCTTGCTACTTCTGTGCAATGGCACCTTCCCATTGCCACTTTGTGACGTTTTCCACGGTCACTGTACGGCGCGATACGGCGCGGCACGGCACGGCATGGTACTTTTCGGGTCTGTTTCCATTACAACTGAGTACCATATAGTACCTCCTCGACGTGGGCGGGGTCGTCATAACACGGCTGCGCGAACTGCCGTGACGTCATTTACACCGCGCCAAGCCACGCACAAAACCGGAAGACCAGAACAACAACAACACAACAAATAAAATGCTTTAACATAAACCCAAACCAGTTTACAGTATGTATTTAGTATGACAATGCATATAGAAACCAGAACAGACCATTTCTTAAGGACATCAAAGCCTTTATTATTATCACACAGATGCGGGGTTTCAAGCAGTGCTTAACAAGATACACTAGAGACAACTAAAAGTACAGTTTCCAACAAGAAAAAACACATTATCACAGTAATAAAAAAAAACGGAAACTTGATGAAACTTCAACTCCATGACAACACGATTGGCCATCAGCTGGGCGACTTCTTTAAATACTTTTTCGTTCCGGGTTGTGCCGTCGAGCTCCCGCTGTATCCTCTCTTCGGCCACCAAAGAGAGGAACGTCTGGACCTCCTCGACCGACCATGGCGTGGTTTTTTTTTGGTGAGCTCATTTTTAAAAGTCAGGTCAGGT
>PIJE02002012.1:0-12500 GCA_002895965.2 Coryphaenoides rupestris | reverse complement strand
AAAAAGTAAATGGAAAGGTAAATATCAAATCGTACAAGTATTGATCATGTACCAGGTAACAGTTCTGGGTCATGGAGGGTCAAGGTGGACCTTTACTCAGCACACTAATGGTAAATATTATATATTAAATCAGCTAAACTATGTTAATTCAGCATAAAGGGTGGGGAGTGCGTGCGGTGGACTGCTGGTTTTTACATTGTGGGTGTAGATTGGCCAATATCATTTACCTTTACAGGTGCGCAGCCTCACCTGGCAGAGACTCAAGGTCAGGTGAGGCTGCTTAAACCAGCCATCACACACACACACACACACTCCACAAAGGGTAAAGACGAGGTAACTATGCTAATTCAGCACAGTAGTAAGGGTAAACACTTAGGGTTACCCATCCCGATATGTGTTTGTTTGTTAATTTAGTTCATTTATCATAATTAACCTCAGAGCTAAAATCGTAGGTTGTTGTTGTTATATGACGCCGGCCAGTCTTGTATAAAGTACTTGAAAGCGATACTTGAGTAAAAGTACAAGTATCTTACCAGAAAATGACTTTGGTAGAAGTTAAAGTCACCTTTTAGAAATGTACTTGAGTAAAAGTCTTAAAGTATCTGATATTTATTGTACTTAAGTATCAAAAGTAATTTTCTGATATTAAATGTACTTAAGTATTGGAAGTAAAAGTAAAAGTAAAAAAAAAAAGTGGCATCAGTCGTTGATTCTACTGACATCCGGGACATGCGGGACTTCTTACGCACGAAACCCACCAGACGCGGACGGACGCTTTCGTGCGCGCGGACTGAACCCACCTGACGCGCAAAGCTGCGCACGCGCACTGCTGCGCTTACTTCCACTCCCATGTTACCAGACGCGGGAATTGATTGATATTGATGCTATGATCACACTTTAGTGTGATTATTATTATTATTATTATTATTATTATTATTATTAGAATGTTGTTTTGGTTGTATGCAAAATGTATGACTTGATTTAACTTAATTTAACTGAATATGATGCAGATATTGTGCATATACAATGTATTTCTATGAGATTGCGCACAGGGACGCAGTGTGAACCGCGCCATGCGTTACCATGGGAGCGGAAGTAAAGCGCGTGCGCCCGCAGCAGTACGCGTGCGCTTTGCGCGTCTGGTTGGTTTCGCGCGTGATTCGTCAAACCTGCAGTCTTAACACATTTCTAATGATTTTATTTTGTAGTAACGAAGATGCTTAGGAGAAATGTATCGGAGTAAAAGTATACATTTTATTTAGGAAATGTAGTGTAGAGTAAAAGTGAAAGTTACCAGAAATATAAATAACGAAGTAAAGTACAGATACGTGAAAATTCTACTTAAGTACAGTAACGAAGTATTTGTACTTCGTTACATTACAACACTGACGCCGGCCACTAGAGAGTTTTTCCTCGGTACACCGGTGTGTGTATATACACACACACACACACACACACACACACACCACACACACACACACACACACACACATACAGTGTACACAACAACATCCCTTTCCCCGCAGTCCTACATGTCTAACGGGCTTATTTCAGGTTTATCGCCGGGTCAACTCGTCTTCCACGAAAGTAAACAACAAACAACAACAACAAGAGCACTCAACTCCATCTCTTTTCCCGGGGAGACAAATGGCTTTACTCTACAGACTCTCTCTCTCTCTCTCTCTCTCTCTCTCTCTCTCTCTCTCTCGTCGATTGTGATTCTTGTTTGTCCGTGTTTGTCCCCAATCGGGAGGGCAACGAAGAAACCTTCAAGTTCCCCCCCGTTTGAAGATGAGATGGTCAAACGCAGCTATCCCCTCGTCTGGAGGCCCGCGACCCCGCCACGCCGCCACCCTGCGACCCGCACGCTTCCCACCAGCCTCAAACGCATCTCCTCCTCCTCATCCTCCTCATCCTCCTCCTCTGCGCCTACCGCTCGCCCGTTTCCAATTCAACACTTGTCGGTCGTCGGTTTTTTTCTTCCCCGTTTTGTTTTCCCTGAGCCAGCCAGTCATAACCTGCGAGGCCCCGGCCATATCTGTGTCTATAGTGTCTGTTGAGATAAATAAAAAAATAAAAAAAAAAACAAACAAACAACAAAAACCAAAAAAAAAAGAAAAAATGTCTTCTCCATTATTTCCACCGACGGGGGACGGTACAAAAGGTCTTCGCCCGGCGTCCCCCGCGAGAGCTCATATTGATTACAACAATGCTTCAACTCAGACAGGACCGCTCTGGGGTCAACGCTATTTCCATCAGAAAGTTTGCCAGTTTACATTTACAACCGCGCAACACTCTCTACAACACTTCCCCCTCTCTCTCTGTCTCTCTCTCTCTCTCTCTCTCTCTCTCTCTCTCTCTCTCTCTCTCTCTCTCTCTCTCTCTCTCGCCTCCAGTGAGGCAGGCAGGCAGGCAGGCAGGAGGAGGGTGGACAGGCGGGCGAGCAGGCGAACGAGCGAGCAGAGGAGTTTGCGGATATCAGAGAGTCGCTTGCGTAACGGGGGGGGGGGGGCGCTCACCCTTTGCACCTCCGCGCGTGGGTGGGTTTTTTTTTTTCTTTCGCGGCGCTCCAACCGGAGGCTCCTCTTCAAACTATAGGCTCCCCCGTCACCACCACCACCACCACCATAGCCTCCTCTCCTCCTCGAGTTCCACCACCACTCCCACCTTCCCCTCACAGGTCCAGCAGTTAGAGAAAATGAAGAGGCGAAGGAGGAGAGAAACACAGAACGACAGAACAAATGAAAGAGCAGATAGAAGGATAGCAAAGGGTGAGAAGGAGAAGGAGGAGAGAGGATTTACAGACCGATGGGAGCCCACGGGGTGAGTAAGAGACGCTAGCTCGTCTTGCGTTCAGGTGACGTTACCGAGGGACCGCCTTAAGGGCCCTTAGCTGCCGTGGGGCCCCAGGGCTCCCCGGGTGACAATACAGCCAGCCAGCCAGCCAGCCAGCCAGCCAGCCCGGCTCCTGGCTGGCTGCGTGACGATGATCAGAGGAATGAAGAGAGCTAATCAGGAAACACACACTAATCACGTCTGTGTGTGTATTTATCTGTCCCCGTGTCGTATTTGTCGTCTCTTTCCTGCATGTTACTAAGCAGCGCCTAGTTCACTGGTAACCCAGTGGGGAGGCAAATCGAATAAAACTAACTCACTAAACAACAGGAATTGGTTCATCGATACCCTCGATCGCTCGGGGGGGAAAAAGACGAGTTCACAAAGTTTGGAACACAAACTTACTGTCCGCTGGTGCCGTTGCCCCACGCAAAGATCCGGCCGTCATCTGGGGATGGAGAGAAGAGAGAGGAGAGAGGAGAGAGAGAGAGCGATATAAAGTGAATAACCTTGATTGGAGTATGAAGCAACACACATTAGCTCATTGCTTTTTGCGAAACAACAAAAACAAAATGGAGGAGGAGGCGGCGGCGTTAATCATCGCCGGACGTCGACGCATTTTTAACGGCGCGGCCCTCGCGATCGCGTTTCGATTTTGTTTTATTATACCGCTCTCTCCTTGAAGTGAGCGCTGAGTGTTTTTTTTGCGGCGACAGTGGGTACAACGTTCTCCTCCTCCTCCTCCTCCTCCTCCTCCTTCACCTCCTCCTCCACCTCCTTTGCGCAGCGTGTGAAGTTTGATTAATACAGCCCCGACAGAGGGTTCAGAGACGGGGGCCACCTCTCACACGCCCCACTGTAAAATAATGAGCCTTCAGGCGGGAGGGAATAATATACAAGTGAGAGGAGAGAGAGAGAGGGACAGAGAGAGAGAGAGAGAGAGAGAGAGAGAGGGAGAGAACGAGAGAGAGAGAGAGAGACTCTCAGCCCATGGCAACTGTATTCAAATGAAACGAGCAACGCAGGCCTTCCTAACTGATGAGACTCGTCGCAGAGAGAGCGAGAGAGAGAGAGAGAGAGAGAGAGACACACACACCACTTTTTTACTTCCTCCTCTTCCTCCTCCTCCTCCTCTTTTGTACATGTGTTTAACTGTCACCCCTCTGCTCTAACAATCCAGCCGTACCACTGAAACACACACACACACACACACACACGGAAACATTTGCATACGCCTTCTATAAATACGCGGGGCACCGTTCCCCCGTACCCGTACCTGTACCCGTACCTGTATCTGCGCCGGTACCTGGAGTCATTTCCCCGTTCCTGCTGGAACACGGGACGACAAGCACCTTATTGGTCTAGAGGGAGCAGGGGGAGGGGGGGGGGGGGGGGGGGGAGTCGGGGGCCACTGGGATAGCAGCCAATCGCGACGGAGGCCCGCGCTCATCAAGCCCCCCGACGAGCGCTCGTACATTATCGAGCGGCGAGCGTGATTTACCTAAGCTTGTCAAAAAGAGAAAAATTATCGGGGCAAATACGCCGTAATAAATTGTAATCCGCGCCGCATATGTTTGACTGGCGGTGACCCTTGGCATTTTCCCGCAGACGTTTTTTTGGCGGGAGCCGGGAGGTTTTTTTATTTTTTTTTCTCCGCGAAATTCGGAATTCGAAGCACGTATGCAAATAAATGCGTCGAGAGGAACACGGAGGCTGCGAAAGTGGAGCTTGGAAAATTAAAAGGTTTTTTTTTTTTGGGGGCCAGAAGAACTATGACCTAAAATACCTGTGATGATTCTAGTTTATAGGAGATATAGCGTTTTATATTCCGTTGGCGATGTCTGTGTCATCATTTGAAGCGCGTGTATACGTACTGTATCTATGCGGGCCAGGATTTAACAACTTTGCGGCAAATGTCGCAACGCAGAACTTTTTTATTTGTATTGTTATTTGTACACATCGGCGTCAACCGACCGTCGCCCGTCCCCGAGCACTCGCCTCGGATCCCCATTTTTTTCCTTCGTCCCCACCGAACGAGACCAGGCATTAAACCCGGGCAGTCGCGGAGGCAGGATCGGAGACGGCGGGGCGGCTAATACCGGCAGCGTGTTATGAGCTTTTAAGTGCTCCTGCAGAAACCCATATGGAAATAATTTAAACATGAAATTATATATCTTGAGCCCGCGCCTCGGTGAACGTACCGTGCAGTACAGTACAGTATAGTATAGTATAGTATAGCCCCCACGCCCGGGTCCGACCGCTACGTCAGGTCAATGTTTGGCCACAGCGATGCCTCGTCGAATTCCACCGCTAGCATGAAATGTCCGGTCGTAAACGCAAACGGTGTGAACATGCCAAGCGCTGCGGGAGCCTCTCGAATCAATGAGAGAGAGGAATAAATCTAGCATCCACAGTGTAGGAGAGAGAGAGAGAGAGAGAGAAAGAGAGGGAGAGAGAGAGAGAGAGAGAGAGAGAGAGAGAGAGGGAGAGAGAGGGAGAGAGAAAGAGAGGGAGAGAGAGAGAGAGGGAGAGAGAGAGACGGAGAGGGAGAGGGAGAAAGAGAGAGAGAGAGAGGGAGAGAGAGAGAGGGAGAGAGAAAGACAGGGGGAGAGATGGAGAGAGAGGGAGAGAGAGAGGGAGAGAGAGAAAGAGGGGGAGAGAGAGAAAGGGCGATGGATAGAAAGAGAGAGGGAGAGAGAAAAACAAAGAGAGATGGCGCGAGAGAGAGAAAAAGGGAGAGAGAGAGAGAGCTCAGTCCCAAGCCACTGATCCCTCATAAAGCCAGCTGAACAAACTGTATCAAGATGTAAAGAGGAGGAGGAGGAGGAGGGGCAGGAGGAGGGAAGAGGAGTGGCAGGAGGAGGGAGGAGGAGGAGGAGGAGGAGGAGGAGGGCCGTGGCCGTGGCTCTGTCTGCAACCTCCTTCAAGGACAGCCACACAAAGGGGGAGGCGGGGCCCGAAGGAGCTGATGAAGTGGCTAATGCCCCGGCAGGAGCGGCGGGGGGGCTTTGGGGAGCGATGCCGCGGTATCAGAGGGGGCGGTGCGGTGGGCGTCTACCCGGGCACGCCTCACCGCCCCGGCCCCTCCGCCACCCCCACCCCCTGCCGGCCCCCGGCCCCCGGCCCGCGGCCCCCGGCCCGTGGCCCGCGGCCCCTGGCCCCAGCAACAGAGCGTGCGCGTGGCTGGTGTGCTCTCCATTCCGGTCATTAGCGCCAGCTAGCGCCGGAGCCGGACGCGCGCTAATTGCAGCGGAGGGGGAAGATCAATTGAGGCTAAGCTGCAGCCGAACCCGAAAATATAAAGTTTAGAAACAGAATACATTTGGACTGGAGAACGGGTGGGGGGGGGTGTTCAAAGGGAAGGGGGAGTCTGGGGGAGCTATGAATCAAATATCATTATTCTAGAAAGTTACCAATAGGCATATTACGCTCCCATTTTTGTCTGAGGAAAGTTGAAATGGGCCACGGATACCGGATACTTTTCACTCACGGAAATCATCATTTCTATAAGTGATCACTTGGAAAAGTAAAGATTTCCCTTTCTCCTTTCAAGCCCACCCCCCCACACCCGCCCCGCCCCCCCTTCCCGTTCCCTTACATCGCCATCAATTCCCCCCGTAGCAGAAGTAGCCCCTTTAAATGCAAAACATTCCCACTATCAAGGATTAGGCTTTCTGTCAGGACGCACGGCAGACGCCTTTTGTGTGAGAATGCGATGATGATGAATTCACGGGGGCTAAAACTCTCGGGGTAGTTTATACAGAGAGAGAGAGACAGAGACAGAGAGAGAGAGAGAGAGAGAGGTGGTGGGTGGGGGTGGGTAGATGGGTATGCAAGGAGGGAGGAAGAAAGGGAGAGAAGTAGGGAAGGGAGGGAAGAAAGGGAGGGAGGGGCAGAGAAAAATCACCTATTTGGATGGCGTGCATCGCCATTACTCTTGTATTGTGTCCCCACTTTTCATAATGACGGGGATAAGTGTCCTGCGTCGAACGCGTATCCGCCGACAACGCTGGCAGACATTACTTGGTTAAAAGCTGCGGGTCCTGTGGGTGCAGAGAGAGAGAGAGAGAGAGAGAGAGAGAGAGAGAGAGAGAGCGGGAGAATAAAGAGTATCCGTCACGGCTAACGACCTATAAGGATAGGCGCATTGCCTTTATAAATCACCGGATCCCGCTGTTTATTTAAATTCATCGGTGCCTCATTATAACTGAGCTATGCACCTTTAGGTCCGAGTTGATTAGGAGTGCCATAGCTCAAAATGGCTTTTAATTCAGTGTAGCTGCCGCCCTGACCTTGGTGGCGTAACCCTGACTAAAGCGCGCGCTGACTCCCACATTAATAATGATGCTACCTTTACTGGGCCGCTGCTACTTAAAATATGTATTATTAGTTACCAGAGACGGCACATTTATCACTCCAAATTACCCTTCGGTGTAAAACTACTTAATTCCGGGTCCCTGTACCCCTCTGCACTATTACCTGCTCTTTAGAAAGGCCCAGAATTAAATGCGGGGATAAAATGTCAGGGTAATGGGGAGGAGGATGCACGGTGATGGGGTGTATACTTGATCATCCCCCAGTGGCCTTCTCCTCATCCAGACCTTACGCCCACTGTGTCCTCCTCCACCTCTTCCTCCTCCTCCTCCTCCAGACCTTAAACCCACCATGCCCTCCTCCTCATCCTCCACCTCCTCCTCCAGATCTTAAACCCACCATGTCCTCCTCCTCCTCATCCTCCTCCTCCTCATCCTCCACCTCCTCCTCCAGACCTCCTAAACCCACCATGCCCTCCTCCTCATCCTCCACCTCCTCCTCCAGACCTCCTAAACCCACCATGCCCTCCTCCTCATCCTCCACCTCCTCCTCCAGACCTCCTAAACCCACCGTGCCCTCCTCTCATCCTCCCCCTCTCTCCTCTCCAGACCTTATACCCTGTATATCCTCCTCATAAAGGGAGCTTCCACATCATCAGCCTGGGCAGACTTCTCCAGATTCCACACACTGAAAATATGTCTGTTTTGTTTTTTTTATGTTGCATGCTGTGCATAATATAACAACAATATTATCAACTTATTGAGTTTGGAAGAATAAGTGTTTCATACCCGAGTGCAGGGGTATCCAGAAACATACATTTCATGAAGGGCAGCTTATGAGGAAAGTAAAATATGAATAGAAAGACAATTTTATTTTACATACAGATAGGCTGAGAGGCACACACACACACATACACACACACACACTATATTTCTCCAACACAAAACACAACACCACACAGCACACACACACACACAGCACACACAGTCTCCTCCAGGCGGTGCTAGATAGAGACCGGGGCTCTGAAGCCTGGAGCCACTAAACACTTGTCAGTGTTTATCCCCTGTGTGGCCGCCAGAGACTGATCACTTTGACCGGTCGCTAAATGATTAGATCATTAGGTGCTTCAAAGTGAACATCAGCGGTGGCCTTCTGCAGCCCAGAGACCTGTGGGACCCAGTCCATCAGCCCCGCGTCATTAGGCACACTGGACCCGGACAACACACCACCGCACCGCACCGCACAAAGGCCGGGAATATAGAGACACAGAGATGGAGGAGAGAGAGGGGGAGAGAGGTGTGTGGGGGGGGGGGGTAGAGAGATGGGGAAAGAGGAGAGAGAGAGATGGAGGGAGAGGGAGGGAGAGAGGGTGAGAGAGGGAGAGAGGGGGAGAGACGGGGTGGGAGATAGGGGAAAGAGTGGAGAGAGAGAGAGAGAGAGAGGTAGAGAGACTGCGGTGAGCGATAGGTGGGGAGAGGAGAGCGAGGAGGAAGAGAAGAGATAGAGAAGGTGGGGAGAGGGAGAGAGGGGAGAGAGAGGGGAGAGAGGAGAGAGAGAGAGGAGGGAGAGAGAGAGAGGGAGGGAAAGAGAGAGGGAGGGAGAGAGGGGGAGAGAGGAAGAGAGGGAGGAGAGAGGGGAGAGAAGGGGAGAGAGGAGAGGAGAGGGGTGGGAGAGGAGAGAGGGAGAGAGGATAGAGAAGTGAGTGAGGAGTAGATGGGTGTGAGTGAGTGAGTGAGTGAGTGAGGAGTGACTGTGTCAGTGAATCGTAGCCGGCGACTTGAGAGACGTAAGGAGCCGAGAGGGGAAGAGGAGTGCCGCGGAAGAGGGAGGTAGTGCGAAACCAGAAACCTTCCTTGTTGCGAGACAAGAACCGGTCTAAGGGAGATGATTTAGCGCTCCGTGGAGGGAGATAGACAGAGACGGAGCCGGCGGAGAGAGGAGAGAGAGAGAGACATAGACGAACAAGAGAGAGTGCGTGAGAGAGAGAGAGAGCGAGAGAGAGAGAGAGAGAGAGAGAGAGAGAGAGAGAGAGAGAGAGAGTTGTCCCTCAGCATCCTTTGTAAAACCCGCGTGCGTCCTCTTCCCCGAACAAGGGGGACTCAGTTTGTTTATACACACCACATCCCACGACCCTGGTGGGCGGGGTAAATAAACTATCATCGTGTCGTCGTGAGATAACGCCCGCGGACCGAAGTTCCTTTCGTGTATTCTTTGTCATCGGCACTCTGGCGCAGCATAATGCGGCCCATTCTTCCACTGGTGGTGGTGATGATGACCTAGCAGGCGGGATGACGCGTTGATTTAATTCAAATTAGAAAGCGCAGGGTACTGAATGAACTTGCTGTTTGTTGAATGCCTCCCTGGTATGCGTGGAATTAATCTTATGCACACACACACAGTCACACACACACTATGACCTCCACTCCATAACTTCAACCCACATTAAACGAGGCACACACACAAGTGCACACAAATATGGTGGTCGTTTTGCAATTCAAGGAGCAGCAGCAGTCATAATATTTAACGCTTGGAAGCCCTCATGCGAAAGAAATTATGCGTTTCTGCCCTGAATGTAAATGTAAATGATAGTAGATGTGTGGATGTGATGAGTATTTGTACCGATGCAGCACCACACACAGCCGGACACACACACACACACACACACAGACCACACACACAACACACACACACACACACACACACACACACACACACACACACACAACGACAACACACACACACACACACACACACACACACACACAATCACACGTTTCTCTTGCACACACACACACACACACACACACACGAAGTGAAAACACTGGCGGTCTCACGCTCTGATCTAAGTAAAAAGGACTGTTGTTCATCAACATCTGTGTTGCAGCATCTCGTTGTCTGGGTAACAACAAGTTCCGTATCGTCACGGCAGCCACCACCACCTATGATTGGAGAGAGAAGAAGAAGAGGGTAACAACAAGTTCCGTATCGTCACGGCAGCCACCACCACCTATGATTGGGCCGCAATGTCGACTGAGTGACGATTGTCTGCTTCCTTGAAGCTGGTGGAGGAAGCAGCTAAACCATAAACTTAAAAACCTGCCATCACATCCGGAGCTCTGTGGTGTCACCTCCACTTTCAACTGTGACTGAATCACTTCTGCTCTTCACAAAGAGAAGGTGATTCGATCAAGCAAAAGCAGACGGCCATCCTAGCTAGTGAGCTAGCTAACTAGCTTGCTATAGAGCTAGCGTTCACAACAGGAAGTACCAGTCATTCAGGGCAAAACGAATGTTGTGTACATCAATACACAACAATGGTTACTTTTTTTTTTTCCGTTTCACAACCAACCAGCCAAGACATGTACTGTAGGCCTGACGATTTCCATGGAGGTGTGCAGGCGTACACGTGGGTGATCTATACAAGCTACAGCCCCAAAAACGGTGTCATCTCCGGCTTTGGACATCACAAGTCGAGTCTAGTGTCCACCCAGAAGTACGGTGGATAGATCAGCCTACCAGTAGCTTACGGTCCACTGGGTAGGCTAGGCTGATCTATCCGCACACATCTGGGTGGACACTCCCACTTGTGATGTCAAAAACCGGAGATTCAGAAACTGCTTGGAAGGGCTAATCACGCTCACACGTGGTGGTATAATAGGTCTCCATAGGTTTGTGCTGTTTCACTGAAGACTACAAGGAGGTACATTGCTGCTGGTGATGAGTAGTGCTGGTGTTAGTAGGTAGCAGAGTGGCAGCCGTAGCTAGCCCGAGTGAGAACATCCTCTATTCAACCCCTTGAGTCTAAGCAGACGAGTCAAGGAGCGCCGTCTGCTTAGACTCACGGATGCACTGCCATGCACGGTCAAGAGAGGGCAAGGGAACCCAGAAGGGGGAAAGACGGAGCCTATAAAAACCACCAGGGACACAATATAAAACCACAGCCTGCAATGCCAAAATCGCCAAAAGGTAGACAAGTCAGTCATGTTAAATTCTGTAAAAAGATAATTACGTTGTAAAAGTGTCTTGGTTGGCCGGAGACTCAGGGATCGGGTGACGAGCAAGACAGCTTACTTTACAGCATCCGAACAAAACACCCAGATGGGAACCAGAACTTGCACTCGTCGGAGAGACAGACGGTGCAAACGGTGAAACTCCAGTCCTCCAGTGTAATTATTGGGATTCTCGTGTGTGTGTCTGGAAAACAGAACCCAACATGGAGAAGAGGCAGGTTCTCGGTGACCGGGGTAGCAGGGGTGGTGGGGAGAGGGGGGTCAGTTACATTCGGGTTGGTCAGGGTATCGAGTGTCCGGTCCCGTGGGGCCCCGCGTCAGGGAGAGGAGAGAGAGAAAGGAAGATTAGAAGACGGTGTGTCAACGATGACCGTCTTGTCTACAGGAGGAGAAACCGTCCACTAATCCAGTGTTTAACCGAAGGAAGCCGCATGGAGCAAAATTTGTAGCCGGGAGGTTAACCTTCACCTTTTACTGGAAATGCTCCCGCAACAGACGAACAACGGATTCTGAGCGATAGATTGAGGAACCGATGATTATGAGGATGATGATTCGGGGCAGGGTTTGTTGAATTTGCGCTCAGATTAATTTGATCGTCTCACTATGTGTGCCTCTAGCAAAGACAAAAACGTATTAAAAACGTTAATATATATATATATATAGATACTGTATATTTCTTTATTTATATTTCTTTATTTTTTCCCCAAAGCCCATTGGAGCCCCATTTGGGCTAATCCATCTCCACACTGCAGTCAAGTTGTCGGGTTCAACTTGTCGTTGAGTGAGTTCACTGCAATCAACTCCCCAGTCACATGACTCCTGGCTCCACTAGCGCTGAGAGCGCCTTGCGGTTCTTAGCATGTGAGCGCCGGCGGTGTACATGTCCACCCCACCCCCCTCGTGTGTGTCCCACTCTCATCATTATCACACACACCCCAGACGAGACCCATCTGAAGCAGGGCCGGCAACGCCACGCAACCGATAGCCACCACCGTGAGGGCAGTTAGGGGAAGAAATAAAAGAAGGAAGGAAGAAAGGTATACACACACACACACCTGTGCTTCATAAGTCAATGTATCGCACGCACACACACGCGTTTGATATATGTGGAGGGATGGTCGCGATTTACGAGTGCGTTTAACAAAAATTAAAAAAAGTGAAAACAGGTTTTAGTAGAGGAAAACCTCCTGGTTGCAGAAGACAGGAGACTTCTAGGGTTAGCGAGCGGACGCTCACAGCGGGGGTGCGCGAAGATGTCGATATTGACGTGGAAAAGTCGAGCGAGATGAGAAAAAGATAGAAGAGAATGCCAATTCGTGCATCGCGTGCGATTCTCTTTTT
>PIJE02002011.1:40894-77278 GCA_002895965.2 Coryphaenoides rupestris | reverse complement strand
CACCTGTCTCCTTGTGAATACCCTCCCCTTTGGATTCCTCTCCCTCCACACATCTACCAAATCATTCCCTCTCATTATCTCCCTCAATATTGCCCTCGACTTATCGCTCCTAAAAACCATTCCCACCGCCACATCCAGCCTCCCGCACCATACATTAAAGTCCCCCACCACTATGCAGTTCTCCCCACACAATCCCCCTATTTTCTTAAAAAATTCCCCTCTCTCCTTATCCTCATTTGGAGCATATATATTTAATAACTTATACTCCTCACCCATGTGCTCAAAAGTGATCCCTACTACCCTCCCATCGCCGCCATTTTCACACATCTTCACCTTCTCTACCCTCCCCCTTTTCACCAAAATGGCTACTCCCTTGGATGTTGCCCCACCATTACTCACATACACCTCTCCTATCCAATCTCTTTCGACCTCCCTCATGCATTCATCATCCCAGTGTGTCTCCTGTATGCATATGATGTCTGTGTTGCACACACGCAAGGCTTGCTGTCTCCTGTCCCGGTCCCTGGCCCCATTCACATTAAGTGAAGTTAGTGTGAGCATTAAGAACACTAAAAACATTTAAAATTATTTCCCATTAATTTCCCTTCCCGTTTGCGGATTTTACTCCCCATTGGTCTCCTCCTTGCCGCCATCATTTCCTCACTGTTGTCCTCCCCGCTGTCCGTAAATGTCCGACACCTCAAACCCTCCCCCCTCCCCACATACACAGTCCCGATCCCCCCCTCCTTCCCTCCCTTCTGTCCCCCCATGGCCGGTTCTCTCTTACCATGCCTTCCCATTTTTTTGTCCTCCTCCTTCGACGGCTCCTTCTGCGCGCAGTCCATGCTTTCCCCCCCGCTCTCTGCTGCCGAATTCTGCGGTGACGCTCTCGCAATTGCGTTCGCCACCGCTTCTCCTTTTCTGGCAGCGCGTCCTCATCCTCCTCCTCCATCTGCTCCCCTCCACTGCTTTCTCCCTCTCTGGACTGCTCCTCCATGGCCGCCTCCTCCGCCTCTGTTCTCTCCACCGCCTCTGCTCCGTCCACCTCCACCTCTGCTCCGTCCACCGCCACCTCTGCTCCGTCCTCCGCGCCGTCCGCCGTCGCCACTCCCACAGGGGCGGCCCGCTCCTCTGCTGTGGTCTCCTCCTCCCTCCGCCGATCCTGGAGACCGCAGTCCCGCTTATAATGGCCCTGCTCTCCACATTTGTAGCACTTGAATTCAGGGGCATTCACGTCGTATGTGCCCGGGTTGTAAACACACATTGCATAGTCTCTGCTGTCGGTCATGAATTACCCGGAAGTGGGTCGGCCCCCTCCAGCGTCTCAAAGCGCGTGGAGTAGGGCAGGGACTGGACCTCGTCTGTAAACATCACTTTACAGTATCTGGTCCCCTCTAGTATGTCCGTCCCCGGCCACTTCCTTCTTCTTATGGGGGACGTCACCTTGACTCCCCACCCCCTCAGTTTGTCCTGGATCTCCCGTCCGTGATATACAGGGGGAGACCCAGGAATGACACCCACCATCATCTTGTTTGTTATGGGCGCTTCCCATGATGGCGGTGCCCTTGATTTTTGAATCCCATCAATAAGTTTCTCTTTCCTTCGTCATCCTCCATCGTTATTTCATATTGTGTATTAGTACGATATCTACACCCTGCCACACACCACCAATTAGCTCTAATGCCCCGGAATAACTCCATCATAATTACTCTATCAGGACCCACTAGATCAACCAGTACCGTCAGTCCTTTGTATCTTTCAGCCTTCGCTTTCTCCTCTCTCTCTCTCTCATTCATATCCACATTCACTGCTTCTTCCGCACTCACATTTACTCTCACTTTCGCACTCACTTTCACACTCCTCTGGTCCGTCATCCGTTCTCCGTTGTCTAATTCCGTCGTCGTTTGTCTTTGCGTATTTTCGTTAACCATGTTATCTGTCCGTAACATAACTACAAAAAGGGACGTTCCCCCCTCAGCAAGCTGCTGGGGGAATCAAACACACACAGAATTAAACCTCCTTTCGCTCACACACACACACAAACAATTGTACACTCTCCTCACACTCACGCTCTCTCTCTCTCTCCTTCAGGGTACCGGGTATCGGGGCTTGGGGCTTGGGGTTTGGGCTTGGGAACACCGGGGAGCCAGAGCCGAGGGGGTAGTACGTTCTAGCAACGCTGTATTTTTCATGAAGGGCTTAAGTAGCCGCTGTGTCTTGATTATGATTCCGCGCACCTGGTGAGGCTGCGACTTGTCACGCCCGAGCGCGTCTCACTCGCTCGGGAGTTTCTGTCAGCACTCGGGCTGGGATCCCAACTCGCCTGCGGTGACGTGGTAGGCTCTGGAGAGGAGCGCCCTACAACAGTGTTTCCTGTAAAAATGCAACATCTATTTTTTTCCGTTTTAAAAGCTCAAACAACTGTGTCCTTCTGTTAATATCCCTTGCCCCATTAAGATTTAAAGTGCTAATTTAAAAATCATTCATCGAGCAATTGATGAAAAGCAGCAAACACAATAATAAGAGATTAAAAAAGAAATAAAGTTCTTTCATTTCCGTCACTATAGTTTGTCCCTTTGTCTTTGATCTTCTGTACTATTTTCCTTAAACGGTAGACTTCCTGGTCAGTAAAAGAGCCCTTCCTTATGTGGAGTCTCATAAATTCAGCAAACAGTCCTCCATCTGAGAAGTAATGTTCTACATTGACACCTTTCATATTTTTGGTTTTCTGGAGGAACACCTCCACACATTCCTCTTCCACCTGTTCACTGATCACTACTTCAGTCATTGTTTCAGTGCCATCCACTAGAATAGAATAGAATAGAATAGAACTTTATTGATCCCGAAGGAAATTCTTGTGCCAGGTTACATCGCGATGCAGTAAAATAAAACAATATGGAAAACAAGAATGCTAAAAATAAACGAACCGATTTACAAATTTACTGTTAAAATATAGAAATATGTGGGCAAGATAAGATATTTTGACGGCGAAAACAATTTGGCATAATTGAAGTGAAATATTATTGCACATGATGATGAGAAGAGATGAGCGGTAGTGTTAGAGATAATATTTATAGACAACATGATAATAATAATATTATAGCACATGATAGAGTATTGCACATGATATTGCACGTAATACTGAGGAAAGTGCACATGATGTTGTGAGGTTATAGTGCTGTGTTCATTGTATTGTAGGGGGGAGTTATAGGGAGGAGTTATAGAGTTTGATGGCCACAGGCAGAAAGGACCTCCTGTGGCGTTCTGTGGTGCACCTCGGTAATCTCAGTCTACGGCTGAAGGTGCTCTGGTATGACACCAGTGTGGCGTGCAGGGGATGGGAGGCGTTGTCCATAATACTGAGTAGTTTACTCAGCATCCTCCTCTCCGAGACCTCTACCAACGACTCCAATTCCACTCCCAGGACAGAGCCCGCTTTCCTGATGAGCTTATTGAGTCTGTTGGTGTCGGCTGCCTTCACCCTGCTGCCCCAGCACACAACAGCGTAGAAGATGACGATGGCCACCACAGAGTGATAGAACATCTGCAGCATGGTTTTGCAGACGTTGAGAGATCTGAGTCTCCGTAGGAAATACAGGCGACTCTGACCTTTCTTATACAGGGCCTCTGTGTTTTTAGTCCAGTCCATTTTATTGTCTATGTGAACACCCAGGTATTCCTCGACAATGTCCACCTCGGTCCCCCTGATGCTGACCGGTTTCGGGTGAGTCGGTTGCTTCCTGAAATCCACCACCAACTCCTTAGTCTTAGAGATGTTGAGTTGCAGGTGATTTAGTCCACACCATTCCACAAAACTGTCCACCACACTCCTGTACTCAGATTCCTGCCCCTTTCTGATACAGCCCACAATGGCAGAGTCATCCGAAAACCTCTGCAGGTGGCATGACTGTGAGCTGTATCTGAAGTCTGAGGTGTAGAGTATGAACAGGAAGGGAGACAGGACTGTCCCCTGAGGTGCTCCCGTGTTGCTCACTATCGTGTCCGACATGTTGCTCTGCAGCCTCACATACTGTGGCCGACCTGTGAGGTAGTTAGTAATCCAGGCCACTAGTGGAGCGTCCACCTGCATGTCCAGTAGCTTAGTCCCAAGCAGAGCAGGCTTTATGGTGTTGAAGCGCTCGAGAAGTTGAAGAATGTGACTCTCACAACGCTGCCTGCCTCCTCCAGCTGAGAATAAGCCCTGTGCAGCAGGTAGATGATGGCGTCTTCCACTCCAATACGGGGCTGGTAGGCGAACTGCAGAGGGTCCAGTGATGGTTCGACTCGTGCACGGATGTACTTCAAGACTAGCCTCTCCAGCGACTTCATCACATGTGAGGTCAAGGCCACAGGTCTGTAGTCATTTTGTTTGGTGATCATGTACACCTGATGTAAACCTGTCGTCTATGGGAGACGACGTGTTTCAGCAATGGTGATTTACATCCCGACAATACTTTACTCATTGGAGAAACAATCTTTCCATATCTGGACAACTCACGTTTTATTGTTTCATCTGCAATGAACGGCGGTACGTCAGACAAGGTGATCCGCTTGGACGGAGTCGCCAGCGGCAGCTCCGCTACGAACGTATGATTCATGACCAAGCCCCTTTCCACTATCAAGTTCACTTTCTCGATATCTTTAAAAAAAATAACGATCGCGCTGTTCATTCTAGCGGCCGACTTAACACAACTGTGGCCCACAATCTCCGCCACCACTAAACTACATTGTTCCACTGAACAAGGAAACGCCGGCGCAATCTTTATGCCGTGTTTCCTTGTCATGCTGGTAAACTCCATACCGACACACACACACACAACACACACACACACACACACACACACACACACACACAACCAGCCGACGCTGGTTGTCCACTAAACACCCCACACCCGATCACACCTCACCGCGACAACACTGTAACTTAACCCACCACCTAAATACTATAACATCGTTCACTCACCAAACACTCACCCGCAGCTCACTCACTCCTGCAGGCGCACTCACACCCAGAGAGAGAGAGAGAGAGAGAGAGACACCGGAGAGAGAGGTCAGAGAGGTCATGCTCACCTGAGCTCCTGAAACTTTTGTTATAAAACCCCAAAAAAAGTACAGTCAAAGTAGAATATACCTGGACATTTCTCCAAGGACTAAAAGAGGATTACACCAACTTTAACATATTCTCACCACACATCCAAATCAGAACGTAAAAACGTGCTTTTTGACACAATTACCAGAAATGGATCCTCTGAAGAAAGGACTCACAAAGGGACTAACTCAAGGATTGTTTCTTCAGTGGGAAAGGTAAACTCACACCTGGCAACAACATCAACCCTGAATGACCACTGCTGGTCAGAAGTAAGGTAACCCAAAAACTAAACAATATCAATACTGTCCTCAAATATATACAACTTTACAACTTGAAGGTATCATCTTGGATATAACACTTGGACACCAAGTCTACTAGGACAATAGACCTGGTTGGCCGCAACCCTGAGGTGTGAAAAGGGTACTTGACCTTAACAATGGAAGCAAAGCTCCACGCCCGGCCCTCCACAAATGCTGATGCTTGTATTCACTCCTCGGACCCTACACACCCCCGCACAGAAGCCACTCAAGTTGAGTATCCAGCAACGACTCTGCAGGGAAGAAGCACAAAGAGGAGCTCCTGCAGAACAACACAGAGACACTCTATGTAGACTGTCGAAGAAATGGAAACAAAAACTTCCTAAGATTCCACACTGACAATATCCAGGCATGGTATGACTCCATAATCTGCCACTACCCCTCCATCACGAGAGGAGGTTTTAGTCTTGGGCAGAAACTAACAATTAACCCAGATGATGATGATGAAAAAGCCACTGTTTTCTTCTACAAGAGCAGAACAGTGAAGGTCCGGGGGAACCTTAGTCTCTTTGAGGAAGATTTCTCCAAAATCAGAGAGAGAGCCCAGGAGAAGAAAACCCACACTGGCGATGACACCCCTACCCAAAGCCAAGACACCATCACAGAAGAACCTCCCTGAGAGTGTCAACCCCCCACCAGTGAGTCCTCCTTGCTCGCTGAATTCGGAGACAGATTCGCTGAATTGAGAGACACATTCGCTGAATTGAGAGACAGATTCACACAGCTGGACAGAAAGCAAGTCTCAGCAAACCAGCAGCACCACCAAGTCAAGAGCCACAAACACAAGAGACCACTCCCGGACCTCCCCCATCAAACCCCACTCCCAGATCTCCAGAAAGCAACCCCACACTAAACCCACAAATTGTGCTCCTCATGGACTCAAATGGGAGATACGTGGAAGAGAAAAAACTTTTCCCAAACCACAGAGTTTTAAAACTCAAGTGCCGGAACACCAGCCACGCCATGGAACTGCTGACCGAGGACCACCTGGGGTCCCCCAGCCACATCATAATCCACACCAGCACAAATGACTTGAGAAGGCAGGGAGAAGAGGTGGTAAAGTCTGTAAAGGGAGTGATAGAAAAAGCCACCTCTACATTCACCAATGCAAAGGTAGTCATCTCTACCCTGCTACCCAGATGGGATTTCCACCCTGCCTTCATCCAAAGGGTAAATGCACAAATCTCCAGAGACTGTGCAATGAAGGCAAATGTCTACTTGGCACCCCACCCGACCCTGGACCTGCACAGTCTGTACGACCAAGTGCACATCTTCAAGGCATCCCACCCAGACCAACATCCAGAGGAGCTGCTGCACCCAGAGGACACCCTGCTGCACCCAGAGGACACCCGGCTGCACCCAGAGCCCAACGGGCACCATTCTGCACCACAGGTACAGCCCACCTCCCCCCTGCTACCTCCATACCACACGTACGCGCAGGCTGTAAGCAGAGCAAGCCCCAACCCTACACCAGGTGGAGCCCCACCCAGTGACCTGAGCATGCACCAGATGCTCCGCGAGCTCTACACAATCATGGTCCAGGCCTAAAACCACTGGAATAATAACACTGTAAATAATGGAATACAAATCCTTCACCATTTCATCTGGAATATACAAGGTCTGAGATCGACTGCCTTTGGCATGAAGAGCAGAAACCCAGACTTAAACAAAGAAATTGCAAACACAGATATCATTGTCCTACAGGAGACATGGCACAGAGGAGATGGTCCCACCGGCTGCCCTGTGAACTACAGAGAACTTGTAGTCCCATCCACCAAGCTAACAGAGATCAAACAGGGAAGAGACTCGGGAGGTATTTTAATATGGTACAAAACAGGACCCCTTTACATCTGGCTGGAAATAAATAAGGAACTTACCTCAACCGAGAAAAATATCCTCCTGTGTGCAACCTACATCCCCCCAATCGAATCCCCATATTTTAGAGGAAGAAGCTAACCATTTCCAGACTCGCGGCCACGTTATCATCTGTGGAGACCTCAATGCCAGAACAGGACGAGAACCTGACACTCTCAGCACACAGGGAGACAAACACCTACCAGGAGGTGGAAACATCCCCTCCCCAATATGCCCACCCGGACACAACTACGACAAAGCTACAAACAAACATGGGACACAACTCCTGCAACTCTGTCGTTCGCTGGGATTGTACATCATCAACGGGGAGGCTTTGAGGAGACTCCTATGGTAAGTACACCTACAGCTCACCTCTAGGCAACAGTACAGTAGCATTACTTATCACTGACCTCAGCCTGCCCCTCTCTCAGGGCGTTCACATCAGGCCCGCTAACGCCCTGTCAGGACCACAGCAAAACCACAGTCTACCTGAACAGATCAACACCCAATCAAGAAGTACTTAAGCCAAACAAACTTCACACTTTTAAAAAATGCTACAAATGGAAGGAAAGTAGTCCAGAAACATCCCAAAATGCTATTAGGCAACAACAGGTCCAATCACTTTTAGACCAGTTCCTGGAAAACAGCTTTCAATACAATGACGAAGATGTAAGCAAGGCAGTAGAAAACCTCAACTATATATTTGACCTTTCAGCATCCCTAGCAAACCTAAAACCCACAAATAGGAAAGCTAATAAAAATAGCAATGATAAATGGTTCGACAATGAATGTAAAAACCTTCGAAAGAAATTACGGAACTTATCAAACCAAAAACATAGAGACCCAGAAAACCAGAACACACGTCTACGCTATAGTGAAACATTAAAACAATATAAAAATACAGTAGGGAAAAAAAAAGTTAAAAACCAGCTACATGCTATTGAGGAATCCATAAAAACAAACAAGTTCTGGGAAAACTGGAACACTCTAAACAAGCAAAAACATGAGGATCTACCAATCCAAAATGGAGATGTGTGGGTCAACCACTTCTCCAAGCTCTTTGGCCCAATAGAAAATAATACACAGCAAAAACACTTACTAGATAAACTACAAAGTTTAGAGTCAATCATAAAAGACCATCAAAACCCACTAGACTCACCAATCACACTAAAGGAACTACAAGACAAAATAAAATCACTGGAAACCAAGAAGGCCTGTGGTGTCGACGGGATCCTAAATTAAATGATAAAATTCACAGACCTCAAATTCCAATTGGCTATATTAAAACTCTTTAATGTTGTCCTTAGCTCGGGGATTGTTTTGTGCAGTTTCGAGTGGTCATCTATTGTGGCTGGAGTTCTGGTTCAGGTTCAGGTTCTGGATTGTCTGTAGTAAAGCAGCGAGCTCGGGAATCAATGTGACACAAGGCAGCATCACTCGGAATGATTCAAAGTTTATTTAGATACATAGAGCATATATACATTTTGCATGGGAAAATCAGAGGAACATTTACATAGACACAACAAATCATCTTGGGAAGCGGACGTGGAGACGCCTCTCAGACGGCCATTCAGGGAGCAGGGACAACAAGGCCTTACATGGAGACCCTTCCGTCCCCACCCCCCAGACAGCCAATCCGGAGAAGCCAGGACACCAGGCCCCACGTGGATATGTAACAGACAGACAGACAGTTAACTTGAAGCAGGGATACCACGGCCTCACGTGACCCACATGGAGATGCACCCGTCCCTATGCCCCAGACTGCCAGCCCAGGAAGCAGGGACAGCACGGTCTCACGTTGAGACGCTCCCGTTCCCACCTTCCAGACAGCCAGTCCAGACAAAAGAGGCCACATGTTCCCACGTTCGACGACAACAACACCTGCGAGTGCGTCTCAGAGGCCTCCCAGGGCAAACAGATAAGAGTGAAGCTAACTAGTCACGTAGGCCAAACAGCTAACTAGTCACGTAGGCCAAACAGCTAACTAGTCACGTAGGCCAAACGGCAGAGTGGAAAGTTACTGGCCCACAAGATTAATACATCCACAACTCCCAACAGGGATCTTCCCCAATATTTGGAACCAAGGTCTGATAACACCGCTTCACAAAAGTGGAGACAAATTCAATTCCCGCGGTATCTGCGTTAACAGTAACCTTGGGAAAATCCTCTGTATGATCATCAACCACAGACTCCTACATTCCATCTGTGAAAATAATGTCCTAAACAAATCCCAAATTGGCTTTCGACCGAATTATCGCACAACAGACCATATTTTCACCCTCAGCACCCTAATAGACAACCAAATAAACAAACACAAAAGTAAATTATTCTCTTGCTTTGTTGACTTCAAAAAAGCTTTTGATTCTATTTGGCACGATGGTCTGCTGTACAAATTATTGGAAAGCGGTGTTGGAGGAAAAACCTATGACATCATAAAGTCAATGTACACCAACAACAAATGCGCTGTTAAGATTGGCAAACAACACACAGACTTCTTTCCTGTCGTGGCAATTCAATAATTGCATCTAGGGCATGTGAGATCTCCAAACTGAAGTAAACACAATACTTGTAGAAATTAAGAGTACTTTAATGAATGCATTCACCAGACTCCTCTCCAGCAGAGTGAGTGCAAACAGATATTCACATTTCCTTTTAAGCCCACTTTACACCCCAGGGGGTTCTGGGGACAGCAATAAACCTCCTCCCCTTGCCCTCCGTATACCCAATTCACATAGGATGGGGTTTCCTGCCCAAGGAATCTCTGCCCCCTGTATAAACATTCACGGTTCACTTAACCTCCTCCCCAGCTGCTTATCTGCATGACCAGTTGTTATGCGCAGTTTCGAGCGGTCATCTGTTGTGGCTGGAGTTCAGGTTCAGGTTCTGGATTGTCTGTAGCAAAGCAGCGAGCTCGGGAATCAATGTGACACAAGGCAGTCTCACCAGGAATGATTCAAAGTTTATTTAGATACATAGAGCCTATATACAGTTTGCATGGGAAAAAAGGAACATTTACATATAGACACAACAACTCAACAAGGGAAGCAGGAAACGCCTCTAAGACAGCCATTCAGGGAGCAGGGACAACAAGGCCGTCCATGGAGACCCTTCCGTCCCCACACCCCAGACAGACAATCAGGAGACGCCAGAACCCCAGGCCCCACGTGGATATGTAACAGACAGACAAACAGTTAACTTGAAGCACGGATATCATGGCCTCACGTGCCACACAGAGATGTGCAGAGACTGCAAGGTCTCACGTTGAGCCCTTGCGTGGGACCGCCAGTCCAGATAGAAGACGCAACCTGTTCCCACAACAACAGCTGCGAGTGCGTCTCAGAGGCCTCCCGGGGAAAACAGATAAGAGTGAAGCTGACTAGTCACGTAGGTCAAACAGCTAACTAGTCACGTAGGTCAAACAGCTAACTAGTCACGTAGGCCAAACAGCAGAGTGGAAAGTTACCGGCCCACACGATCAATACATCCACAACTCCCAACACCAGTCGTCACCTTCATTTATGACTGGTGGAGGAAGGGGTCTCCCTACTGCCATATAGTTTACCAGGATTGCCTGTCGTAAAGACAATCTACTTCAAGAACCTAATACCAACAGGAAGAAAGGCCTGAAATGCAATTTCCCATTACACTCCCCCATTTGATTATTTTATAATCACACCATCCACCGTCATACCTGATATAGTGGAGTCGGTTACTCTGACCACATAGTGATTCTTAGCAGAGACTGAGTCCTTTGTTACTGGGTACGACTTGATAAACTTCTCCTTTCTTGTTCTAATGGCCCAATTACAGGAAAAGAGTAAAGATCATGCCATACCCTCCCCATAAAAACCCTTTTTGGGAAAAAATAGTTTTGGGGTAAAACTTATTTGTCAATGACATCATAGACGGAAGTGTCTTGCATAACAAGGTGGAGTTACAAGCAGTGTCTTAAAACATGGTTAACGGGTACATAATGAGCATAAAACTTTCAAGTATACTTTACAGCAACAATCTTTTAAACTGAAACCCTGAGATTCAGTTGTGGATTGGGGTAGCTTATAGTTATAATGCTAAAATCAGCAACATTTCAGAAGATATACACACAAAACCAAAAAGTAATTAAAAAGAATAATAATCATACATTTGAGATCAGCCTAATGGTTCATGCTTCTAATGTCTAATGGAAGTGGATATCCAGAAGGGTCAGTCACAAGCACATTCATCATCATTGTCTCTGTGGTCTTGAAACAAGAAGTGACAATTCTTTTGAAACAGGTGATGAGTACCATGAAGAGGAGTAATATGACTACTCAATAGAGGACATACAGGAACTAATAAAAATAGCAATGATAAATGGTTCGACAATGAATGTAAAAACCTTCGAAAGAAATTAAGGAACTTATCAAACCAAAAACATAGAGACCCAGAAAACCAGAACACACGTCTACGCTATAGTGAAACATTAAAACAATATAAAAATACAGTAGGGAAAAAAAAAGTTAAAAACCAGCTACATGCTATTGAGGAATCCATAAAAACAAACAAGTTCTTGGAAAACTGGAACAATCTAAACAAGCAGAAACATGAGGATCTACCAATCCAAAATGGAAATGTGTGGGTCAACCACTTCTCCAAGCTCTTTGGCCCAATAGAAAATAATACACAGCAAAAACACTTACTAGATAAACTACAAAGTTTAGAGTCAATCATAAAAGACCATCAAAACCCACTAGACTCACCAATCACACTAAAGGAACTACAAGACAAAATAAAATCACTGGAAACCAAGAAGGCCTGTGGTGTCGACGGGATCCTAAATGAAATGATAAAATTCACAGACCTCAAATTCCAATTGGCTATATTAAAACTCTTTAATGTTGTCCTTAGCTCGGGGATTGTTTTGTGCAGTTTCGAGTGGTCATCTATTGTGGCTGGAGTTCTGGTTCAGGTTCAGGTTCTGGATTGTCTGTAGTAAAGCAGCGAGCTCGGGAATCAATGTGACACAAGGCAGTATCACTCGGAATGATTCAAAGTTTATTTAGATACATAGAGCATATATACAGTTTGCATGGGAGAAAGAGAAGCATTTACATATAGACACAACAAATCATCTTGGGAAGCGGACGTGGAGACGCCTCTCAGACGGCCATTCAGGGAGCAGGGACAACAAGGCCTTACATGGAGACCCTTCCGTCCCCACCCCCAGACAGCCAATCCGGAGACGCCAGGACCCCAGGCCCCACGTGGATATGTAACAGACAGACAGACAGTTAACTTGAAGCAGGGATACCACGGCCTCACGTGACCCACATGGAGATGCACCCGTCCCTATCCCCAGCAACACAGAGACACTCTATGTAGACTGTCGAAGAAATGGAAACAAAAACTTCCTAAGATTCCACACTGACAATATCCAGGCATGGTATGACTCCATAATCTGCCACTACCCCTCCATCACGAGAGGAGGTTTTAGTCTTGGGCAGAAACTAACAATTAACCCAGATGATGATGATGAAAAAGCCACTGTTTTCTTCTACAAGAGCAGAACAGTGAAGGTCCGGGGGAACCTTAGTCTCTTTGAGGAAGATTTCTCCAAAATCAGAGAGAGAGCCCAGGAGAAGAAAACCCACACTGGCGATGACACCCCTACCCAAAGCCAAGACACCATCACAGAAGAACCTCCCTGAGAGTGTCAACCCCCCACCAGTGAGTCCTCCTTGCTCGCTGAATTCGGAGACAGATTCGCTGAATTGAGAGACACATTCGCTGAATTGAGAGACAGATTCACACAGCTGGACAGAAAGCAAGTCTCAGCAAACCAGCAGCACCACCAAGTCAAGAGCCACAAACACAAGAGACCACTCCCGGACCTCCCCCATCAAACCCCACTCCCAGATCTCCAGAAAGCAACCCCACACTAAACCCACAAATTGTGCTCCTCATGGACTCAAATGGGAGATATGTGGAAGGGAAAAAACTTTTCCCAAACCACAGTTTTAAAACTCAAGTGCCGGAACACCAGCCACGCCATGGAACTGCTGACCGAGGACCACCTGGGGTCCCCCAGCCACATCATAATCCACACCAGCACAAATGACTTGAGAAGGCAGTTAGAAGAGGTGGTAAAGTCTGTAAAGGGAGTGATAGAAAAAGCCACCTCTACATTCACCAATGCAAAAGTAGTCAACGCTACCCTGCTTCCCAGATGGGATTTCCACCCTGACTTCATCCAAAGGCTAAATGCATAAATCTCCATAGACTGTGCAGTGAAGGCAAATGTCTACTTGGCACCCCACCCGACCCTGGACCTGCAGAGTCTGTACGACCAAGTGCACATCTTCAAGGCATCAGTCCCAACTTTTGCAAAGACTCTGAAGGACATCGCACTCAACCGCAGACCGAGTACATCCTACAGGAGCAACAGAGAGACGGGCATCCCACCCAGACCAACATCCAGAGGAGCTGCTGCACCCAGAGGACACCCTGCTGCACCCAGAGGACACCCGGCTGCACCCAGAGCCCAACGGGCACCATTCTGCACCACAGGTACAGCCCACCTCCCCCCTGCTACCTCCATACCACACGTACGTGCAGGCTGTAAGCAGAAGCAAGCCCCAACCACTACACCAGGTGGAGCCCCACCCAGTGACCTGAGCATGCACCAGATGCTCCGTGAGCTCTACACAATCATGGTCCAAGCCTAAAACCACTGGAATAATAACACTGTAAATAATGGAATACAAATCCTTCACCATTTCATCTGGAATATACAAGGTCTGAGATCGACTGCCTTGGCATGAAGAGCAGAAGACCCAGACTTAAACAAAGAAATTGCAAACACAGATATCATTGTCCTACAGGAGACATGGCACAGAGGAGATGGTCCAACCGGCTGCCCTGTGAACTACAGAGAACTTGTAGTCCCATCCACCAAGCTAACAGAGATCAAACAGGAAGAGACTCGGGAGGTATTTAATATGGTACAAAACAGGACCCCTTTACATCTGGCTGGAAATAAATAAGGAACTTACCTCACCGAGAAAAATAATCCTCCTGTGTGCAACCTACATCCCCCCAATGAATCCCCATATTTAGAGGAAGAAGCTAACCATTTCCAGACTCGCGGCCACGTTATCATCTGTGGAGACCTTTCAAATGCCAGACAGGACGAGAACCTGACACTCTCAGCACACAGGGAGACAAACACCTACCAGGAGGTGGAAAACATCCCCTCCCCAATATGCCCACCCGGACACAACTACGACAAGCTACAACAAACATGGACACAACTCCGCAACTCTGTCGTTCGCTGGGATTTGTCCATCATCAACGGGGAGGCTTTGAGGAGACTTCTATGGGTAAAGTCACCCTACAGCTCACCTCTTAGGCAACAGTACAGTAGATTACTTTATCACTGACCTCAGCCTGCCCTCTCTCAGGGCGTTCACAATCAGCCCGCTGACGCCCCTGTCAGACCACAGCAAAACTACAGTCTACCTGAACAGATCAACACCCAATCAAGAAGTACTTAAGCCAAACAAACTTCACACTTTTAAAAAATGCTACAAATGGAAGGAAAGTAGTCCAGAAACATCCCAAAATGCTATTAGGCAACAACAGGTCCAATCACTTTTAGACCAGTTCCTGGAAAACAGCTTTCAATACAATGACGAAGATGTAAGCAAGGCAGTAGAAAACCTCAACTATATATTTGACCTTTCACATCCCCTAGCAAACCTAAACCACAAATAGGAAAGCTAATAAAAACAGCAATGATAAATGAGTTCGACAATGAATGTAAAAACCTTCGAAAGAAATTACGGAACTTATCAAACCAAAAACATAGAGACCCAGAAAACCAGAACACACGTCTACGCTATAGTGAACATTAAACAATATAAAAATACGTAGGGAAAAAAAAAGTTAAAACCAGCTACATGCTATTGAGGAATCCATAAAAACAAACAAGTTCTTGGAAAACTGGAACAATCTAAACAAGCAGAAACATGAGGATCTACCAATCCAAATGAATGTGTGGTCAACACTTCTCCCAAGCTCTTTGCCAATAGAAAATAATACCACAGCAAAACACTTACTAGATAAACTACAAAGTTTAGAGTCCAATCATAAAGACCATCAAAACCCACTAGACTCACCAATCACACTGAAGGAACTACAAGACAAAATAAAATCACTGGAAACCAAGAAGGCCTGTGGTGTTGAAGGGATCCTAAATTAAATGATAAAATTCACAGACCTCAAATTCCAATTGGCTATATTAAAACTCTTTAATGTTGTCCTTAGCTCGGGGATTGTTTTGTGCAGTTTCGAGTGGTCATCTATTGTGGCTGGAGTTCTGGTTCAGGTTCAGGTTCTGGATTGTCTGTAGTAAAGCAGCGAGCTCGGGAATCAATGTGACACAAGGCAGCATCACTCGGAATGATTCAAAGTTTATTTAGATACATAGAGCATATATACATTTTGCATGGGAAAAGCAGAGGAACATTTACATAGACACAACAAATCATCTTGGGAAGCGGACGTGGAGACGCCTCTCAGACGGCCATTCAGGGAGCAGGGACAACAAGGCCTTACATGGAGACCCTTCCGTCCCCACCCCCCAGACAGCCAATCCGGAGAAGCCAGGACACCAGGCCCCACGTGGATATGTAACAGACAGACAGACAGTTAACTTGAAGCAGGGATACCACGGCCTCACGTGACCCACATGGAGATGCACCCGTCCCTATGTCCCCGACTGCCAGCACAGGAAGCAGGGACAGCACGGTCTCACGTTGAGACGCTCCCGTTCCCACCTTCCAGACAGCCAGTCCAGACAAAAGAGGCCACATGTTCCCACGTTCGACGACAACAACACATGCGAGTGCGTCTCAGAGGCCTCCCAGGGCAAACAGATAAGAGTGAAGCTAACTAGTCACGTAGGCCAAACAGCTAACTAGTCACGTAGGCCAAACAGCTAACTAGTCACGTAGGCCAAACGGCAGAGTGGAAAGTTACTGGCCCACAAGATTAATACATCCACAACTCCCAACAGGATCTTCCCCAATATTTTGGAACCAAGGGTCTGGAATAAACACCGCTTCAACAAAAGTGGAGGGACAAATTTCAATTCCCGCGGTATCTGCTGTTAACAGTAACCTGGGAAAATACTCTGTAATGATCAATCACCACAGACTCCTACAGTTCTTCTGTGAAAATAATGTCCTAAACAAAATCCCAAATTTGGCTTTTCGACCAGAAATTATCCGCACAACAGACCATATTTTCACCGCGTTCAGCACGCCTAATAGGACAACCAAATAAACAACACAAAAGTAAATTTATTCTCTGCTTTGTTGAACTTCCAAAAATGCTTTTGATTTCTATTTGGCACGATGGTCTGCCTGTACAAATTATTGGAAAGCGGTGTTGGAGGAAAAAACCTATGACAATCACTTAAAGTCAATGTAACACCAACAAACCAAAAGGCGGCTGTTAAGATTGGGCAACAACACACAGACTTTCTTTCCTGTCGTGGCAATTCAATAATTGCATCTAGGGCATGTGAGATCTCCAAACTAAAGTAAACACAATACTTGTAGAAATTAAGAGTACTTTAATGAATGCATTCACCAGACTCCTTCCAGCAGAGTGAGTGCAAACAGATATTCACATTTCTTTTAAGCCCACTTTACACCCCAGGGGGTTCTGGGGACAGCAATAAACCTCTCCCCTGCCCTCCGTATACCCAATTCACATAGGATGGGTTTCCTGCCCCAGGAATCTCTGCCCCCGTGTATAAACATTCACGGGTTCACTTAACCTCCTCCCAGCTGCTTATCTGGCATGACAGTTGTTTATGCGCAGTTTCGAGCGGTCATCTGTTGTGGCTGGAGTTCAGGTTCAGGTTCTGGATTGTCTGTAGCAAAGCAGCGAGCTCGGGAATCAATGTGACACAAGGCAGGTCTCACCAGGAATGATTCAAAGTTTATTTAGATACATAGAGCTATACAGTTTGCATGGGAAAAAAGGAACATTTATATATAGACACAACAACTCAACAAGGGAAGCAGACATAGAAACGCCTCTAAGACAGTCATTCAGGGAGCAGGGACAACAAGGCCGTCCATGGAGACCCTTCCGTCCCCACACCCCAGACAGACAATCAGGAGACGCCAGAACCCCAGGCCCCACGTGGATATGTAACAGACAGACAAACAGTTAACTTGAAGCACGGATATCATGGCCTCACGGGCCACACAGAGATGTGCAGAGACTGCAAGGTCTCACGTTGAGCCCTTGCGTGGGACCGCCAGTCCAGATAGAAGACGCAATCTGTTCCCACAACAACAGCTGCGAGTGCGTCTCAGAGGCCTCCCGGGGAAAACAGATAAGAGTGAAGCTAACTAGTCGCGTAGGTCAAACAGCTAACTAGTCACGTAGGTCAAACAGCTAACTAGTCACGTAGGCCAAACAGCAGAGTGGAAAGTTACCGGCCCACACGATCAATACATCCACAACTCCCAACACCAGTCGTCACCTTCATTTATGACTGGTGGAGGAAGGGGTCTCCCTACTGCCATATAGTTTACCAGGATTGCCTGTCGTAAAGACAATCTACTTCAAGAACCTAATACCAACAGGAAGAAAGGCCTGAAATGCAATTTCCCATTACACTCCCCCATTTGATTATTTTATAATCACACCATCCACCGTCATACCTGATATAGTGGAGTCGGTTACTCTGACCACATAGTGATTCTTAGCAGAGACTGAGTCCTTTGTTACTGGGTACGACTTGATAAACTTCTCCTTTCTTGTTCTAATGGCCCAATTACAGGAAAAGAGTAAAGATCATGCCATACCCACCCCATGAAAAAACCCTTTTTGGGAAAAAATAGGTTTTGGGGTACAAATTATATGTCAATGACATCATAGACGGAAGTGTCTTGTATAACAAGTGGAGTTACAAGCAGTGTCTTAAAACATGGTTAACGGGTACATAATGAGCATAAAACTTTCAAGTATACTTTACAGCAACAATCTTTTAAACTGAAACCCTGACATTTAGTTGTGGATTGGGGTAGCTTATAGTTATAACACTAAAATCAACAACATTTCAGAAGATCTAAACATAAAACCAAAAAGCAATTAGAAGAAATAATAATCATACATTTGAGATGAGCATAATGGTTCATGCTTCTAATGTCTAATGGAAGTGGATATCCAGAAGGGTCAGTCACAAGCACATTCATCATCATTGTCTCTGTGGTCTTGAAACAAGAAGTGACAATTCTTTTGAAACAGGTGATGAGTACCATGAAGAGGAGTAATATGACTACTCAATAGAGGACATACTTCAGAATGGAACTACCTAGGTTTCCTAACCATACGCCCAGCGGATCCCAATTCTCAGAGTTGCGTTCGTGCAGTTCATCAATGTTCTTGCGCATATCATCTAAAATGTCACTGATATTTTCAGATGAGTCAATGATATCAGTACAACATTCTATATTTACATTTACATTCACATTTAGTGCATTTGGCAGACGCTTTTATCCAAAGCGACTTACAAAGAGTACATTTGTTGAAGGAGAGGCAGCAATATATCACTGTGGTACCTGAAGATAAGAATAGAGCTGTTTTCGAGCATTCATATTTACGAGACGAATAGAACGAGTTTCATAATTGCCAAGTTGCCTGCATAAGTAGCTGGGCAGGCGTACATGTACCACCGTACATGTACCACCTGCAGCCGCTAAAAGGTAGTCCAAGCCGGCTCTGGTTTGCAGTACCCCGAGTCGCATAGTACCTTTACATTGAAGGGCCTCAGTGGGTAGTGAATAATATTGTCGCATTCTTCTTTCATCCATGATCAGTCCACATTCATGGAATTCATTGTGACCAACCCGGACCGATAGCAAGCACGCATTGCTGAGGCTCTAGCACATGGGGACAACGGGACAGCCATTAGGGGTATTCCGGAGGAGACGGAGCGTGGTCCATCTCCGCCTATCTTGTTTATACCAAAATGTGCCTTGGCTGCACTCAGGAGGGCATCAAAGCTATTGTTGATACCCTTGAAGGTATATTCCAATTGGAACTGGGAGCCCGTTCCATTGTCCCGGCTGTCTGCCAGGACAGGCGAAAATCCTTGCTATCTACCATTCCCCCCTTTGACACATGATCTGTCCTTTGTGTCATAATAGCGTAGATAGGAAACAAAACATTTAGGTAAGCATGGCCGCCCATTCGGCCATACCACAATCCATTGTGATACTCTGCACCAGCTGATTTCCACAACCAGCGGTCTGTGGCCATGGCCCTGGTCTGAGCTTTCGCCAATCCCCCAATCGTGACTGAGGGCGGTAGTTGTGCCATCTGTATGGTGGAGGCGAGTGGGGCTTTGGCAGCCTCCTTAGCACCCTTCATCTGCCATCGCGTTCCCTCTAGACACCAGATCCTTGGCTCCTGTGTGCGCCTCACATCTTCCACAGGGTGCTGAAATCATGAACGACTCCAAAAGCATACTGTCTGTATAGATGGTAACTCGTTTACCCTCCGATAGTATGCATGCTTTGGTCAGGGCAAACAGTTCAGCTTGCTTGCTGATCAGGTGGAGGGGGTAAACCTAGCTGATTCCACCACGCAGTCCTGCCGTGGCTATGGTCATAGCCCCTTCGTTAACCACCTGTTGTTGGGCATCTTTCCCCGGCTAGTAAACGATCAACATTACAACACATCGGTACCCCGGTGGCAGTGGCGTAGCTGATTAGGATCCCACGTGGGTGTGATATGTTCATTAATGGTGGGCCACGACTGTGTGGCCTCTCCCCACCTCTTTGGGAGTAGGCACGACAGGGTGGCCGGGTGTCAACACTTCGTATCACCCTCTGCAACACACGTTAGACATAGACACCAGCAAGCACGCTGGTGAGTTATGAAGGAATCGTGATGCTGTTAGGTGGTAGAATGTTTTCTGAGTTTAGCAGAATAGATGAACCTCGTGGGGTAGCAAAGCAAAATTAATGGCATGTACCCCACTAGCCCCTTACTGGCGGCAACCGCCATTGCCGCCACTGCCACTGCCTTCATACAGTGTGGTAAACCAGCTGCCACCGGGTCTAGCTTGGATGAAAAATAGGCAATAGGACGCAACTTGCCCCCATGCCTCTGTGAGTAGTACTGACGTCAATACTACCCATCTCGTTCCCCCACTGTCTGCGTGAAGGGTTGTGTATGGTCTGGTAGACCAGGGGTGGGCAATTATTTTGGCTCAAGGGCCACATTTGGTTTTTAAAACTGACAGACGGGCCATTAGTAGATGAGGATCATAATGTCTAACTTGCGTTATGATGCCATATACTGTATATTGAAGTAGCCTAGTAACCGTATCAACATCTATAGGCTGCCACTATGTAGTTAAATCAAATAAATGAAGTACAATTCAATAATATAACAATATTTATTGAACCGGAGGGATTATAAATAATATGTGCTCTAATAATAAAATACATTTTATCTTCTTTCTCCTCCTCATTGAAGAACCTTACATAAACTAACAGCTGAGCATCGTCAGACACATCAGTGGACTCATCTAAACCTATGCATGGTGCCTTATGAATGGCTCCATCCAGCTGAGCACATCCTGGCTTCATATTTCCCTTTTCTTTGTGGCTGATGATGCTGATGTTGGCATTTCCTTGATTTTAGCACAAAACTCTTTTGTTTCCACTCAAATAAGGTTTCAGCTACTGCACTCATGCACTCAACCCCTCCGTCGGTCAATGGTTTTTTTATGTTGACCCAAAAACCAAGCAACTCTAAGGGAACATTCATTAGCACGTTGTTGGGCAGTGAATGAATGAGTTAGGATTCTGGTGGATCGATCATAGTGGGCTCTCAGATCGTTTATTTTCTGTGCCCTCGGTTCGTATTTGGGCGGGTATGTTTGGTATGTTTGATGAAAACACTGTTTTGTCTCGTAGCGGCGCTTCACATTACCGCTATTAATAATAGCCAGTCTCAGGACAGATGAGACATACGGGTTTTGAACTAAACATGTACACGTCTGTCCAATCTTGATTAAAGGCCATGTTCTCGCTGATTACCTTTCTCTTTTGAAAGCGCGATATACTCCGACTGTTTCTCTCGTCTCTCCGCGTGTATGTTTGTTTCTAGTCGCTCACTGACTGCAACGACTTGATAGGCCGAGTAGCGTCACGTGACGTGGCCCGCTAAGCCAGTGCCGTAAAGGCTAGAAAAGATGCGCCGGTTAAAATAGAAACATGACAACTAAATTGTATAATACTTAATAATTTATTGGTTATAGGTCCGGGTATGACGGTGCCTGGGTCCGGACCACGGTCCGCATATTAGTGTCCTCTGATCTAGTGGAACCAATTAAGGAATCAATTGCAGGAAGAAAAAAAACAGCGAAATGAATACTACAAATTTAAATATTATAGGACTGTTAATGTAAATGCCCGATGGGCCGGATTAAACAACGCAACGGGCCGTATGTGGCCCGCGGGCCGTAGTTTGCCCACCTCTGTGGTAGACCCAAGGTAGGTGGGGTCATAAGGTCTCGTTTAAGTCGTATGAACGCAGCCTCTGCTGCTGGTGTCCACGTCACGGAGTCAGTCGGGGTCAAGTCGTGGCCATGTGTGACGTCTTGGAGTGGCTGTACTGAATTTGCATAATCGGGTATCCACTGTCTGCAGTAGCCCGTCATTCCCAAGAATCCTATCATTTGTTTCTTTGTAATAAGGTTTGCTTGGATTTATTCTATCCCGTCCTCGCTAAGGGATCTGCCACCTGGTGTGGGAATGTGGCTCAGGAATTGTACCTTTTGTGTTACAAACTGTCGTTTAGCTAAACTGGCCTTGTGGCCCTGGCTGGCTAATTACCATAACAACATAATGGTGTCCTGTTCACACACTTTAGGGTCTGGAGAACACACCAGGAGGTCATCTATATACTAAATTAGTGTGCTTCCCCCCCCGGGAGGATTAGATGAGCCAAATTGTAATGCAGCGCTGCAGAAAATATAGTTAGTGATTCACAATAATCCTGTGGCATTCTAGTCCACGTATATGATTTCCCATAAATTTAAAAAGCAAACCAATTTCAGCTTGCTGGATCCACCGGTATGTTAAAGAACGCGTTTGCTAAGTCGACTGTAAACCATTTGTAATTCCCAGGTACCTGTGTTAATAGGGTGTGCGGATTTGGTACAATGGGTGTTCTTGGATGCACTGCATCATTCCCTTTTTTCAAATATTGGACAAACCAAACCATGAGTTTGTCCTGCAACGGGTGCCTTTTCCACAGGGAATATTGGGATACTACATGGTGAATTTGGACACGGAACTATCACACCGGCATCCAACAATGAGTTGTTATTACCTTTGCAGCCCCGGTTATTCCCGAATTCCTATTTCCCATTTTAGATCCGGGCACCTTACTAATTATTATTCTTATCATTAATAATTGTATTATTATTAATATTATTATTATTATTATTATGATTCTTATTATTCTTATTATTCCCCTCCTATTATAATTATTTTTTCCTCTTTGAGCGCTTTTATCTTTGCTATATATTAGTTATCTTCTATTAGTTATCAAGGCCTCGCAGTACCTCAATCCTGGTACGGTTCACTCTTGTTCCATTCCCATCGGATCCCGCTCGCTTTACCGTACTGTTACCTCAATCCTAGTAACCTACGGGATACCCTATCTTTATTCGATTAATAATTTCAAAAACTATTAATAAACCCGTCGGTCCTTTCGCGAATATAGCGAGTCTTCGTACTTTGTACCTGTCCGGCCCTGGTCAGCCATTAACTATTTTTAAAAAAATAGCGAACCAGTTAATTATCCACAAACTATTTTCCTAAAAATAGCGAACCAGTTATAATCCACAAACTAGTATGATCAAGTATTGATCTCACCTGTCGTGTTCTTTTCCTTCAGGATTTCTTATTGAGATATCCTCAGTCTCTCTCCTCAGGCGCCCTCGTCTCACTCCAGTATGCTGGTTACAGTCACTGGCAGGAGATAGAGCTCCAGGGACTCAAGTCACCGGCCGTGCACGGTTCACCTGGGAGACTAGGCTGAAAAGACTCAAGTTAAAAATCCCGGACGAGCCCCCAAATTGTCGTGGCAATTCAATAATTGCATCTAGGGCACGTGAGATCTCCAAACTGAAGTAACACAATACTTGTAGAAATTAAGAGTACTTTAATGAATGCATCCACGGCCCAGGCGGCCCGGTCGTTAATCCGGCCCTGCCCCTGGGTCATTAGCGGCACCTGCGCTGCGCTCACACCTGCCGTCAAAGTACAATTAATCCCAGTATAAAGACCCCGGCTTTCCACCCACTGGTTGTCGGATCATTGTTGTTAATTTACCTGTCTACTACCCGTATGGATCACGATCATCGCCCTGCCTACCCGCCGATCCCTGCCTGCCGGTTCCCGCATCTGCCTGCCACGCTCGCCACCCGTCCCGCTGGCTTCACTCCTGTTTCCTCCTTGTATGTATTCTCAATAAACACTCTGTACTGCTTAACTTCTGGTCTGCGTTTGGGTCTCTGCACACCGATGTGACAAAAGTAGGGAGAACGCAGCACAACCGGGGAGAGGTGACGGGGAGGGCGAGGCTTGCTGTTTGATCTCTAACGGGATTATCCTCCACCCAAACATCCCTTTAATTCATGTCTTATTCCCCCTTCATATGTGTGCGTGTGCGTGTGTCGCCGATAGACAGATCCCCGCGTTGCGGCGAGCTGCACTGGCCCCACCCCCCACACGGCCGCCATGTTGGAGCCGCGCGGGGGGGCGGGGCTCTCTATGGCTCCCCCAGAGGCCTGCGTGGGTACACAGCAGCAGCTCCCAGAACCAGGACGACACAACACACCAGAGAACCTGGACGCCTGCAGTAGACCAGCGGTGATCAAACTAGTTCCACTCCCACCTTTAAAGTTAAAGTGATATGCTCTTCTCTGAACGATTTAGCCAACTGTTAACGATGCTGCGATGCAGATTTACTTATAATTGTATTAAGGGGACATTCATTCTTTTGCTCCTCAAGGTGAAATTATTGCACAATTGTTCATACGGTCCCCCTGGGTGCACACGCAAACATGCCTGTGTGTGTGAATGTTAGTGTACTGTACACAGATACGTATGTGTGTAGCCTGTGAGTGCATTTATGTGTGTGTCTGAGAGTGTGTGTATTTGTGAGTGTTTGTGTTTCATTAAATCCACATTTGTTCAAAGACAAAGAAGGGAGGTGAATGAACCTGCCCCAAAACAAACACACACACCGTTTCATCTGGTACCTCATGAAAGGCTAAGCTAGTGAGCAACCTGGCTGGTGCAGGAGGAAGAGGAAGGGGGGGAGGGTGAAGGGGGACGGGGGGACCACTTTATACTGTAGGATATTGATGGCTTATTTCCACTCTACACTGCAATGATTACACGCTTGTGTGTGTGTGTGTGTGTGTGCACATGTCTGTGTGTGCCACAGACATGCCAGCCAACCAGCAGCCAGCCAGCCACCCAGCCACCCAGCAGCCAGCCACCCACCACATGCAGGACTCACCTCATCCCAGACTCCCTAACGACACAGCCACCCACCACCCAGCAGCCACTGTCGTGGATTTTACCAATACTCTGACATTCGTAAGAGGGAGATGCCGGGGAGACCAAAGTTTGAAAGTTAAAGACTTTATTTGCCACTGCCAATAGTGACACCAAGCCTGAGTCAAATCTGCAGAGAAGACTGAATTCACTCCTCTTTGACTCTGACATATAGTCACATCGTCACATGGTCATCGTCACATGGTCATCCGTCACATGGTCATCGTCACATGTTCATCCTACACATTCCAAACCCCATTAAGGTAACCGCAACATAGGTTCTCTCTCCTATTATTGTTTCTGCAACAGGCAATCTTGGTAAATTATATGGCAGGAGGAGACTCCTTCCTCGACTAGTCATAAATGAAGGTGACGACTGGCCATGCAGATAAGCAACTGGGGAAGAGGTCAAGTCTGGTGAATGTCCACACAGGGAGAGTTCCCTTGGACAGGAAACCCCACCCCATGTCAACTGGGCACTCAGAGGTCAAAGGTGACGAGGTTTATGGCTGACACCAGAACCCCTGGGAGTGTAAAAATGGGCCCAAAAGCCACATGGAAATCTCTGTTGGCACGCACTCCGCACTCCTAATTTCCACAAGTATTGTGTTTACTCTTTGTCTTTCTCTACCCTTAATTCACCCATACAGTATAATGACAAGCCATTCTTATGAATATACCGGAAAATATCTCCAATACCACCCACTACCCACCACCCGCCACCCAGACTCTGCTCTCTCCTTCCTGGATTCTAAGTCCTTCCTCCGCCTCGTCCTCCTCCTTTTCTTCCTCGTTGATTTTTCAAGAGCAGTTTTCATGTTGGCTTCTTGGTTGGGGGTGGGGGCATGGGTGGGTGCAGTAGCACAAAATGGCGTCCTCATCGGGTATCGTCTGTCGGCGCTCCCAGAGTCCCCGTGAATAATTCAGGAAGCTGAGATGTAAAAAGGATTGTTTCCATTCCTGACTACAAGGTTAATGCTCCCAGTTCCCCGCCTCGCTTTAAACAGAGCCACTGAGTTCTACTGGAGGCTCGGGATGGTGTACAGAGAACACAGGTTGTCATTATCTTCAGAGTTATGGATGCATGCATGTGTTGAGATTTGGTTTGTGCTGCAGTGTGTCTGAGCCTGTGTGTGTGTGTGTGCGAGAATGTGTGTGTGTGTGTGTGTGTGTGCACTCATGCATGCATGGGTGACATGTACTATACACACGCGTGTGTGTGTTCATATTCATCCGTTCTCACAGATTGTCATGGTAACTGCAGTTTGCTACTTATATTTATGTGAGCCTGCATTCAGTGTTTGTATGTAGGGCAGGCAAGCCAGCGAAACTTGGGGAAAATAATTTGTGTCAAATAAGTAATCTGGTTGCCATGGTTACGTGTTCCTCTTTATACAATATATACTATACTATATATACGATATATAATATATATAATACGATGTCCCTCGCAGGAAAGCACAACACACTGGTTTGGAGGACTTTTAATTGGACTGAAAATCAGAGATAAGATTCTGCAGCTTCTGAGATGGAGGGAAGTAGAGATGGTGGACGGATCCTCCGAAGCAAACAGCAAACAAACATTTGTTTTGCTCTGCTGGCTCCGGACAGCTTCTCGGCCGTATCGATAGTGCTCTGCAGCCCGCTGATTGGTGCATATGTTTTTGGAGTGTGTTGCCATCTGTGGTGAAAGCGTGTTACATAAGTGAACAGTCCCTCCGCATCACTGGCCTTGTAGCAGCTGAGTGTGTAGGAGGAGAGGAGGGGAGGAGAGAGGGGAGAAATGAGACAGATGAGTAGGTCGATGTTGAAGAACAAAGTAAGAGCAGTAGATTACGTTTCGTAACACACGATGTAGATAGGATAAAAATGACACATTGCACACATGTCACACGAATGGATCACTGCCTCCCCCACTCACCCTCCTCCCACCCACTCACCCTCCCTCACTTTCTCTCTCTCGCTCTCATCCTGTCACCTTCGGTCCTCATCTGTCTCATGATGCTCGAGTCTCTGGGAAACACAGAATCACATCGTGTCAGATCTGCAGTCACATTTAGTTTCATGCATTTGCAATCTTCCTTTGGCTATTTTATTGTCCTTAGTCCCTTCAGCGTTTAGTGTATAATAATAATAAGATACGATGTTTTGTTTTACCAGTAATACAGTAGCATCCCGGTTCATGTTCACTGACGCTCCACACATTCATTAACCGAGAATTCTCCTTGAGGAAAAAAATAATACTAGTTTCACCATTAAAGGCGTTGGAGTTGCTGTTTGTTGTGAGTGAAATTGAAATATCAGAACACATAATGCAGTATTGTGCCTCCAAAGGAAGAGAATCTAACAGATAAGAAACTGAAAAATAAATGAAAGCGTAAAACCAGCACGATTACATCTGAGAAGCCAGTGTGACAAAACCAAACAGACAAAAATATAAGGTCCTAAGGGTTTTTATTATATACTCAGGTAAATAACTAGTAGGGAGAATATGGCACCTATATATATATATATATATATATCTACGTAATGACTATATATATATATATTGTGGCACACTCCCTATATTGGGGTGGAGTGTGACCACGACTGAATATAATACAATCCACTGTCCACACCAGAATATAAGGCAAACCGGGTTTATTTAACGTACAGGGGAAGGGGAAGTGCAGGGTACTTATAGGAGTAGTCCTTTACTACGTGCGGGTAGTCGTGGTCCGTTAGCAGGGGTCGGTACACGGAGACGGGTCCTCAGGTAGAGCGGGGTTCGGCGATGGGTCGGGTAGTCAGCCAGGCGGGGTTCGTTCACGGGGCGGGTTCTCAGGCGGTCCAGGGGTTCAGCACACGGCAGGGTTCTCAGACAATCCAAAGTCTAGGGCACACAGCCACTTCGGTATTTCTTCAACTCACTCAGTTGTTTACAGTACTCTTCCTCTCCCACGTCCGCTACTTCCTTCCGCTCCAGCTTCTTCTTCTTCTTCCCCCCGCCGCTGCCGCCGCCGCCGCCGGCCGCCGCCGCGCCGCCGCCGCCCGCCGCCACTTTCAACTCTCCTGTCTTCTCTTCCTCCTCGACTCTCTACACCACCCAGGTCCTCTCCCATTTATTGGCCACAGCCAGGCCTTTGATTGGCTGCCGCCGAGTTCCCTCAACGAGGCGCAGCCACTTCCCATGAGGCTGATTGCCTCTCTACACTTCCTGGTTTCCTTGGCTCCCTCTGGGGGCCGACTGGGAAACTGCGGTTCCCCCGACCATTGTCCACACTCCCTAGTCGGCCCCTCAGTGGCCGTCTGCCACAATATATATATATACAAGAAAATAAATATCCAAAACTGATCTAACAACCAAAATACTTATCTCGGGGATTAGGGAGAGTCAGGGGGGTTCTGGGGGGTCCGTCCGCGGGGAAAGGGGTATTCCGGTAGGGTAGCGTGGAGAGGGTCCGAGGAGGGTTGGGGTCCGTAGAGGAACGAGGGATACACGGGAGCGAGGAGCGAGGAGGACTCAGGATCGACGGGGTATCACAGAGACGAGGAAGACGTGGGATCGAGGATGCTCGGATGTCTCGGGAATGTTCGGGCTGGGATCCCGAGCCGCCGGTGATGACGTGGTACGCTCTGGGGAGGAGCTTACCACAACAGAAACACAGTGAACACGCCCACAGAATCACGGTCGTCGGTGGGCGGATTCACAGACTATATTTCCAATTCATTGGTTTTCATTTCTGCTGCTGTCCACGCCTGGACTTTATGAAATGCTCCCCGGGGCCCAGATTTAAAGGCCCTGAATATAGATGGCCCTGAGAAATACTCTACCTTTTCCACACAAAGCGCAACAGCGATCTGTTGCAAGGGGCTGCAGCTGCTGGTCCACAGCACAGAGGCTCACCTGCCAGGTTCACCTGCAGGTCTGTTTCAATGGCACATTTAACTTAAAGGCTCTGCATTGTATTATTATATCAAAGGCAGGTTTTTACGTTCTTAACTAAACCGTTGGCTGGCTAGCTATAGTTTAGAGCAGGGCCTAGGTTTTGTGGATAACTGGCCCTCCATGTGGGACCGCCCTGGCGTGCTGATGAGAGACGGCCTGCACCCCACTGGGTTAGGCGCCTCAATTTTGTCGGCAAACATAGATAGTTGCCTTAGTCAGGCGTGACAGATCCACCTACAGCACGCTGGGATGCAGGTGATTAGCGAGCCTGCTAGCAACACAATAGTCAGCGTTGCAGAGTCTAGAACACTGAGTGAGTTAACTAAGCTAGTTGGGGTGGGTGATGTAGCTTGTAATGCAGACACTGAGGCGCCTCCTAGCTCAGGCCACAGCAGCGTCTGTCAACTGGAGGTTTATAGTTTACCTACTGCGTGAAGGCGTAAAGCCCGCAGGCGAAGGCAACTGCCACTCAGTGAAAATGTCATTGTTATTTCCCCAATCTCCTCCTCCTCAGAGCTGAGCAGTAACCAAACTCCCTCTGATTCTAACAATAAACAGGAGGAGGCCAAAATAGGATTTATGAATATCAGATCGCTTTCAACTAAAGCGCTCTTGGTCCAGGATCTAATTGTTGAGCATAGGTTAGATTTCCTGGGCCTGTGTGAGACCTGGTTAAAACCAGAAGTGTATCTGCCCCTAAATGAAGCTACTCCACCAATATAGTGAACTCACAACTATCACGTAGATCTAGGAAAGGTGGTGGGGAGTGCGCAGATCTCTCGCTCGAAGCTGGTCCAAGACCAAAGAGCAGTTACACAGTTCTCATCTTTTGAAGTTTCTTGCTTTTAGCTCCCTCAGTTCGCAATAGGCAGAGAGATCACGGCATTGCAGACTCCTTTTCTTTGGCTGTAGTCTACCACCCTCCGGGCCCTTATTCAATCTTTGTGGATGAGTTCTCTGAGTTTGTGGCTGATCTTGCAACCTACTCTGACAATGTTCTGCTTATGGGGGATTTCAACATCCATGTGAATAACCCATGTGACTCTCTTGCGAAAGCTTTTCTGCCCACACATTTGGATTCACACAGCATGTTCAGCTACCTACCCACACCGGTGGAAACACATTGGACCTTGTCCTGACTCGTGGAGTTGAAGTTACAGATTTAAGTGTCTCTCCTTATACTTCAGCTCTCTCCGATCACTGTCTGCTCACTTTCCAGGTGGTTGTATCTTGCCCAAGGGACGACAGCCAGGCTACCTATAGCTGCCGTCGTATCACCCCTGACACCTCCACAGCCATGGCAGATAAGTTACCCCTGTTACTTGCTCCTTTTGCTGACTTCAGGGGTTCAGTGGATTGTCTCACCAATGAGTTTAACACCGCTTTATCCGCAGCCATCGACTTTGCTGCTCCTCTTGTAGTTAAAAAGCGGAAAGCAAAAAGACCAGCACCATGGTTCAACGAAGAAACGCGTACCCTCAAACGCGACTGCAGAAAACTTGAACGCAAGTGGCGCTCGACTAAACTTGAAGTCTTCTACCTTGCATGGCACGACAGCCTGCTTAGCTACAAAACTGCCTACTTCTCCAGTGTCATCAACTTAAACAAGAACAACCCGAAGTTCCTCTTTGACACTGTAAAAGAGCTGACCGCCAAAAACAACCTCACAACTTGGACTCCTCCCCTCTCAGCAAGCAACTTCCTGGAGTTCTTTGATCACAAGATTGAATCAATTAGGAAAGACATTGATGCGTCTCTCACCACTCATCCTGAACATTCGTCAGGTGCGGTGCCACGCATTCTTCCCTGAAGCTACTTTCCAGCAGTTTAGCACAATCTCGTTGGATTGAGCTTGACAAGCTAATACAGGCATCTAAACAGACTACCTGTTTGCTGGACCCCGTCCCTACCAAGGTTCTAAAATAACTTTTCCCAACGGTTGGAACGGCTATGCTCAACATCATGAACCTATCATTGTCGACAGGCTCAGTTCCCTCTAGCTTTAAGTGTGCTGTGGTAAAACCTCTAATCAAGAAGCCTGGCCTCGACCCCGAAGCTCTCAGCAGCTATCGGCCCATCTCTAACCTTCCTTTCCTCTCTAAGGTATTGGAAAAAATTGTTGCTAGCCAAATCATCAATCACCTGACAGCAAACAACTTATTTGAACCATTTCAGTCTGGTTTCAGGAGCCTATACTCTACTGAAACCGCTGTGACCAGAGTGGTAAACGATCTCCTCCTTAGCATGGACAGCAATGCAAGCTCCCTGATGGTGTTGCTTGACCTCAGCGCCGCTTTTGACACAATTGACCATCGCATCTTCCTTGAGCGTCTCGAACACTACGTCGGCATCAAAGGCACTGCTCTTCACTGGTTTAGATCCTACCTCTCAGACAGAACACAATTTGTTGTCTGCAAAGGATCAAAATCGAAGCGTTGCAACTTAAGCTTTGGTGTTCCCCAGGGGTCGGTCCTTGGTCCACTGCTCTTTGCAATCTACATGCTCCCTCTTGGCGATATTATTCGCAGCTTTGGCATTAGCTTTCACTGCTATGCGGACGACACCCAAATCTACATTCCCATTGGATTAAAAGACTCCCCCCGGCTCCAACAGATTGAATCCTGCCTCGCTGCAATCAAAAGATGGATGTCCGAAAATTACTTGCAGCTTAACACGGGGAAAACTGAGATGATTATCTTCGGCCCGAAGCATAAACAATCACAACTTGATGACGTCACACTCTGCCTTGAGGGATCCACTATTGCCCAAAGCTCCTGCGCCAAGAATCTTGGTGTTCTGCTTGATCCTACGCTTTCTTTCGATCAGCATGTCAAAAGTATCACCAGAACTGCATTCTTTCATCTTAGAAACATTGCCAAGATCAGACCAATGCTCTTCGCTGCGGACGCAGAGACACTCATCCATGCATTTATATCATCCAGACTGGATTACTGTAATGCACTGTTCTCTGGCTTACCGAGCTCTACTACAAAAAGCCTCCAGCTCGTACAGAACGCTGCTGCTAGACTTCTAACGAGAACTAGGAAGTTTGACCACATTACTCCTATTCTCACTTCCCTCCACTGGATCCCAATAAATGCCAGATCAGATTTGAAGGTGCTACTTCTTACCTACAAGATCCTGCATGGGTCCGCACCATTGTACCTGAAGGACCTTATTGTTCCCTATTGTCCTTCTCGGCCGCTCCGGTCCTCAGGGGCTGGCCTTTTATCAATTCCAAAAGTAAATGAAAAAAATCAGCAGGAAACAGGGCGTTCTCTTATCGAGCACCCTATCTGTGGAACAGTCTGCCACCTGTAATCAGGGAGGCTGACTCTGCTGATATATTTAAGGCGAGACTAAAAACCCACCTATTTACCCTTGCCTTTGGCTGCTAGGAGTGCCCCTCAGCTCTAATTTACAGCTAAATCAATACCGTTAGCACTAGCCTACCCTAGCTGCCGATGGGTACTAGGTCTGAGGATACTTGTATGTTCCCTGCTTACTGTGCTCCATCTAACCTTCATGTTGTCGCCATTATCTAGGGCGCTGCTGTAATTGTGACTGGATACCTGGCCACCCCACCTGACGGCTATCAGCTTGCTCTCCAGCCAGCACCCCATCATAATATTACTATCTCATTTACTATTTGTACTTTGTCATTTGCAATTTGTCATGCTTTGTTACCCCTGTTTTTAAATGCCCGTATGACTTGCCCTTAGGGGGGCTTGGGCTAGGGGGGTGTCATGAATCACTTTTGGCCCATAATAATCTGGCCTGTAAAGCCCTTTGAGACTGTCTTGTGATTCAGGGCTAAACAAATAAAATTGAATTGAATTGTTCCTCCTGAAGCTGAAGTTCGACAATGGGCCGGAGCCTCCTTTCCAGCACCCTGGAATAAACTTTCCCGGGGAGGCTGAGCAGTGTGATACCCCGATAATTGGAGCACACCCTCTGGTCCCCTTTTTTGAAAATGGGGACCACCACCCCGGTCTGCCATTCCACAGGTACTGTCACGACCTCCACGCTACATTGACTAGGCGTGTCAGCCACGACAGCCCCAATGTCCAGAGCCTTCAGCATCTCAGGGCGAATCTCATCCACACCTGGCGCCTTGCCACTGAAGAGCTTTTTGACAACTTCAGTGACCTCTACCAAGGACATGGGTGAGGCTTCCCCGGAGTCTTCAGACTCGGCCTCTTCCACAGAGGACGTACTGGTCGGGTTCAGGAGTTCCTCAAAGTGTTCTTTCCACCGCCCGACAATATCCTCAGTCTGGGTCAGCAGTTCTCCTCCCCGAGTCGCCGGACAGTTTCCCAGAACGTCCTTGAGGCCAACCGAAAGTCCTTCTCCATGGCCTCCCCGAACTCCTCCCACACCCGGGTTTTTGCTTCAGCAACCGCTGAAGCCGCGGTCCTTCTGGCCTCCCGGTACCCGTCTGCTGTTTCAGGAGACCCCTGGGTCAACCAGGCCCGAAAGGCCTCCTTCTTCAGCCTGACGGCTTCCTTCACCGCTGGTGTCCACCAACGGGTTCTTGGGTTGCCGCCACGACAGGCACCGACAGCCTTTTGACCACAGCTCCGAGCTGCAGCCTCAACAATGGAGGCTCTGAACATGGCCCACTCATGTTCCATGTCCCCAACCTCCCCCGGGATGCACGAGAAGTTCTTCCGGAGGTGGGAGTTAAAGACCCTACGGACAGGGGCTTTCCACCAGACGTTCCCAGTTCACCCCTCACTACACTGTTTGGGTTACCTAGGTTCCTGTACTGGCAGCGCTCCCGGCGCCATTCTGATTCCAACTCCATCCACCAGGTCGTGATCAGTTTGACAGCTCTGGCATCCCCTCTGTCACCGCGAGTGTCCAAAACATGCGGCCGCAATCTGCTGATACGATACAAAGTCGATCAGCGACCTTTTGGCCTAGGTGGTCGCCGGTACCAGGTACACTTGGTGAACCAACCCTATGTTCGAACATGGTGTTTGTTATGGCCAGTCCATGACTAGCACAGAAGTCCAATAACAAAACACCTCTCTGGTTCAGATCGGGCAGGGCCGTTCACCCCAATCACTCCCCTCAGGTTCTCCATCATGCCCACGTGTGCTGTTGAAGTCCCATAGTAGAACTATGGAGTCCCGACGGAACCCTTTCCAGGATGTCACCCAAGGACTCCAAGAAGGCCGGATACTCTGAGCTGCTGTTTGGTGCGTAGGCACACACAACAGTCAGAGCCTTCCCCCAGCGGACTTGCAGTCGCATGGAGGCGACCCTCTCGTCCACCGGAGGAACTCCAACACAGCGGCGCTCAGCCGGGACTTAGTGAGTATCCCCACACCCGCCTGGCGCCTCACACCCTGGGCAACTCCCGAGAAGTAGAGGGTCCAGCCCCTCTCCAGGGAGTTTGGTTCCCAGACCCGGTGCTGTGGTGTGGAGGTGAGCCCAACATATCTATTGGTACCCGCTCCACCTCTCCGCACCAGCTCCGGCTCCTTCCCCGGCCAGTGAGGTGGACGTTCCACCGTCCTAGACCAGTCGGCGATGACGGGATCCGCACGCCCAGGACCCCGCTTTTGCCTACCGGCTCCGGTTATTACAATGCACCCGACCCAATGACTCTCCCTGCAGGTGGTGACGCCACATGGGAGGGTGGACTCCACCGTTGTCTTTTCGGGGCTTGAATCCAGGTCCGGGCCACCAACGCTCGCCGACGAGCTCCCCTCCCAGGTCTGGCTCCAGAAGGGTGCCCCGGTTTCCCTTGTCCGGGCGAGGTGACTGTTCTTTCCGGGAGTCTTTTCATGGGGTCTTTGAATCGCTCTTAGTCTGGCCCCTCCCCTGAGACCACTTTGCCTTGGGAGACCCTACCAGGGGCTAATGCCCCGGACAACACAGCTCCCAGGGTCACGGGGGCGCCCAAACCCCCCCACCACGATAAGGTGGCGATTCTTTGGGGAGTATTGCAAATGTTGGTCAGTAATAATAATATTGCACGGAATACTGAGGAAAAATGCACATGATGTTGAATGGTAATATTGCACATTATATTGCTCAGTGTTCATTGTCTTGTCTTGTATCCCACAGAGGGGGGAGAAGTTATAGAGTTTGATGGCCACAGGCAGAAAGGACCTCCTGTGGCGTTGTGTGGTGGACCTCGGTAATGTGTGGAGTCATACCAGTCATACCATACCTTATATTCCTCGACAATGTCCACCTCGGTCCCCCTGATGCTGCCTGGTTTCGGGAGAGTCGGTTACTTCCTGAAATCCACCACCAACTCCTTAGTCTTAGAGATGTTGAGTTGCAGGTGATTTAGTCCACACCACTCCACACCACACCACTCCAGCCTGTTAACCCCCCCGCCCCCCACTCTGTTCTATTGTACGCGACGTTCGTCTCCGGGCACACAGCAGCACCCCGTGACCTGCGTGGTTCTCTCCCCCACCCGCATCACCCGTTAAATAAAAGGCTGTTCAGGGTGGGAGAGCAATGTCTCTCCAACCCCCCCTCCCCTTTCTCTCTCCTGACCCCTGACCCCCTTGCCGCCTGCCCAGCCTTTGCTGGGCAGCCACTAGTTGATGTATTTAAAGGTAAGGTCTATATTCAGTTTAAAGATAAGCTAGTTAATGTATTTAAAGGTTAGGTCTATATTCAGTTTAAAGATAAGCTAGTTCATGTATTTAAAGGTAAGCTCGTTAATGTATTTAAAGGTAAGCATCAGCATCAGGTGTGCACATGGTTGCCTCGTAACACGACAGAATTGTGCTCTGGAGCAAAGTCCTTCTAAAGGAACACTTGCTGTGTCACTCTTCTTGTCTTTTTCCCTTATTTTACACTTTATTTATTACCTTTCACCTCAAACAATCTTGACTTTCTTTCTTCCAAATACTATTAAAACATAACATACAGTATATTGGATAAGACCTTCTCTACAAATAATTCAATACCATGACCACAAGTCTATTCATGTGCACTGGATCTGGTCCAGGCCATCCGTAGAAACTGGTCCTACCCAGAGAACCTGGTCCAGGCCATCCGTAGAACCTGCAGTAACGGGCACATAGCCCGTTACTGCCCCGCCCCTGCACCACAACACCATGGCCCTCCACAGCCGGGAAACTAGAGCAGGGTGGCACCGTGGGGAGACTGCCACCCAACCAACTGACCATATCCCCCATTGAGAACTTTCACCAGATTGGCAGAGTGGGCCGCACACATGGCCTCTACCTCCTCTGCTCCATCAATACAAACAACTACTTGGCCCAGACATATGTAAACACATCTTGTTCTTACATGCAGTTCTTGGATGCGACACTACATCTCGCCTCCACGGGATTGGGAAGGGAGCTTCCCTCAAGAAATTCAAAGAAAGTGACATATTCAGAGAGCAAGCCGAGGTGTTCTATGCACATTCAGCTTCTACAGATGATGTGGCTGAAGCAGGAGAGAAAGCGATGGTGATTCTCTCCAATGACACCTTGGACTCCCTCCGATATCATCGGTTCTGTGAGAAGGTGGCATCTAGACTTATGTTCAGCCACAGGTCTTACCACC
>PIJE02002011.1:9209-36505 GCA_002895965.2 Coryphaenoides rupestris | reverse complement strand
CACCATGGTCCGCTAACCGTGGCACCGTGGGGAGACTGCCACCCAACCAACCGACCATATCCCCCATTGAGAACTTTCACCAGATTGGCAGAGTGGGCCGCACACATGGCCTCTACCTCCTCTGCTCCATCAATGGACGCCCCTGCTGGGCCCTCGTGGACACGGGGTCCACCATCTCCATTGTGCGTCCAGGGGTGCTGCCAGAGACAGGGTGGACACCCACCGCCTGTAAAATCAGAACTGTGACCGGGGAACTAGCCGGCATGCTGGGGAAGCGACTGCTGACGGTGAAGGCAGGGAACACCGCAACCACCCACGAGTTTTGGTTGGCCGAGATCCAAGACCCCTGCATCATCGGGCTGGACCTGCTGACTCTCTGGGGGGCTCTGGTCGATGTGTCTAGGAATGCCATCCACCTTTTTGCTGCACGCGATGAGGAGTGCACCCAGACCAACCTGGTGCAGCACACAATTGACACTGGCACAGCCCCGCCCATTAGACTGCGACCCTACAGGTTAGCGCTTGCCAAGCGTGAAGCTGCAGAGCGGATGATACTGGAGATGGCTGTGGCAGGGGTGATAGAGCCATTCAGCAGCCCCTGGGCCGTCCCTGCCATCCTGGTCGAAAAGAAGGATGACACCTGGAGGTTCTGTGTGGACTATCGTCGACTGAACGATGCGACCCGCAAGGACTCCTGCAAGGGTTACTGGCAGGTGGAGCTGGCACCAGAAGCCAGACCCAAGACGGCCTTCACCATCGGCCAAGGACTTCGGCCTCTGCAATGCCCCCGCCACGTTTGAGAGACTAATGGAGAGGGTGCTGGCTCACATCCCCCGAAACCGGTGCGTGGTGTACCTTGACGACCTTCTGGTCCATGCCACTGACTTCAAGTTGGCCCTGGAGAACCTCCGCCAGGTTTTCCAAGCCATTCGGGGGGCTGGCCTGCGCCTACACCCCAAGAAATGCAACCTCCTTCAGCGCGAGACCAAGTTCTTGGGCCATGTGGTGGGAGCAGAGGGCGTGGCCACTGATCCTGCCAAGGTGGAGGCGGTCGAGAAATGGCCTGTCCCCCGAAACGTCAGCGAGGTGCGTAGTTTCCTAGGGCTCGCCTCCTACTACCGACGTTTTGTCCGCGACTTTGCCTCCATCGCCAGCCCCTTACACCGTCTCACCGAAAAGGGGCGAGACTTCAAATGGGAAGACAACTGTGCAGCCGCCTTTGCCCAGCTGACCACCACACCCATTCTGGCCCTTCCTGATCCTGGGCGCCGTTTCATCGTGGACACTGACGCCAGCAATGTGGGAGTGGGGGCAGTCCTGTCACAGGAAGGACCCGGGGGAGAGAGAGTGGTGGCCTACTACAGCCGTGCCTTGACCCGTCCCGAGCGCAATTACTGCGTTACCCGACGTGAGCTCCTGGCGGTGGTCGTGGCGTTTAATCATTTTCGCCCTTACCTCTACGGCCAGTCCTTCCTTATGCGGACGGATCATGCTTCCCTGACCTGGCTGCTCAGCTTCAAGGAGCCCGAGGGCCAGGTGGCAAGGTGGATCGAGACCCTGCAGAGCTACGATTTTGAGGTCCAGCACCGAGCAGGGCGCCTGCACAGCAACGCAGATGCCCTCTCCCGACGTCCCTGTGAGGACTGCAGACACTGTCAGCGCCAAGAGGAGCGAGATAGAGCGACTCTCCAAGTGGCCACCACGCGACAGGTCGAGCCAGAGGAAGAGTGGCTGATGGCAGTGGACGACCAGGAGTGGCAGGCAGCGCAAGACAAGGATCTCACCCTGGCCAGGGTGGGACAGTGGGTTGACGCCAGTGCGACGCCCCCCCTGGGCGAAGCTCAGTCTCTGCCTTGTCAGTGGAGACCAAAGCCTACTTTTCCCAAGTGGACCACCCTGGCCCGGCGTGATGGACTGCTGTACCGGGTCTGGCGTGAGCCAGGCCGGGGAAGAACTGTGTGGCAGTTACTGATGCCCAAGGACTGGCGCCAACGGGTGCTACAGGCAGTCCACGGCTCGGTGGGGCAGGTCACTACGGGGTGGCCAAGACCCTGAAACAAACTGCGGGCAACGGTTTTACTGGGCCGGTTGCAGGAAAGACACTGAACTTTTTGTGCACTGCTGTGACGCCTGCACCGCCAAGAAAGGACCGACTGGACGTTCCCATGCCCCTCTGAGCAATACCAGGTGGGGGCCCCCATGGAGCGGGTCGGTGTAGACATCCTTGGTTTCCCATCACGGACAACGGGAACCGCTACATCCTTGTGGCCATGGACTATTTTCCTAAATGGCCCAGAGGCGTATGCGGTCCCCGACCAGACTGCTGCTACTCACAGCCGAGCGGCTGGTGTGTGGAGATGTTCTGTCGGTTTTGGTGCGCCCGAGGAACTACACAGCGAACAGGGCGGAACTTTCGAGGCGCAGGTGTTCGCTGAGGTTGTGCCAACGCATGGGGGTGAGGAAAACCAGGACAACGCCCCTCCACCCCCAGAGCGACGGACTGGTGGAGAGGTTCAATCGGACGCTCGCAACGCAACTTGCTATCGTCACCTCACGACACCAGCGAGACTGGGACCGCCACCTACCCCTGGTCCTGTGGGCGTACCGGTCGGCAGTACAAGAAAGTACTGGATGCACACCGGCCGCTCTCATGTTCGGGAGAGAGTTGCGGACCCCTGTGGATTTAGCCTTTGGCACACCCCCTGGCACTGATCTTCCCAAGATACCCGGCTTTGAGTACCTGCGGGACATCCAACAACGACCTGCCTGTTCGTAGGCGGCGGGGACGGCTTCCCCGTCGCTATAATGACTTCGTTGTCGGCTGAGGACAGTCGACACGCTGGTGGGGGCAGTGTAGCGAAGGGACTACACAGTTAGCATTGTGCCTCCCTGTTTCCCAGCATGCATTGTGTTGTTTTGAAACCATGGTTGACATAGCTGTTTGGTTTGATGACCCCAGCGTTAAATTTCATGTTAAGTAAGTCAGTGTCTCATGGTTTTGCTAAGCAATAAAAAGACTGACAGACAAATTGCTTCTTATTTCTCCAACCGCCACAATACATTAGGAGCCGGAGTCCCAGACTCAGGCAGCGCAAGTTGTAGTCTTAGAGCAGGGGAATGTGGCATTAAATAAGACAGGCAGATGATCAGATATACGTGTATCACAGATTTCACTGATACTAACAGATAAACCAAAGGACAGTACCAGGTCTAATGTGTGTCCTTTTTCATGAGTCGGGCCAGTCACCGACTGAGTAAGGTTAAAAGACTCTAAAAGATTAAGAAAGTCTTTAACCAGGGGTCTGGTTTCACAGCAAACATGTATGTTAAAATTACCCCTAACAATAACCCTTTCTCCTTCACCCCAGCTATCTCAGTCCAGCTAATTAACTTTCTACCTATCACCTCTCTCTCATTAGCCGAAATTATTCTCTCAATGAAATCCTCTACCTCACAATTGGACCCCATACCTACCAAACTGCTAAAAGAAGTACTCCCCACAGTCTCTCCTCATATCCTTGCCATTATTAGCAAGCCGAGGTGTTCTATGCACATTCAGCTTCTACAGATGATGTGGCTGAAGCAGGAGAGAAAGCGATGGTGATTCTCTACAATGGAAAATCAACTGACACCTTGGACTCCCTCCGATATCATCGGTTCTGTGAGAAGGTGGCATCTAGCTCTACTTACGTTCAGCCACAGGTCTTACCACCAACATCAGCAGCAGCAAAGTATCACAGCCTGCGTGTGTACTTGCAAGTACAAGAATGGAAGGGATCTACAGATGGACCTCGAAGTGTGACGAGGGGTTTGTGCCAATTCAGACAACCCTACCCCCTGCTCCATAAAAGCTTCTGCGGGTCATCAAGTGCAACAGCCAGGCTGACTGCAGTACCCTGAGATGCACATGCAAAAAGAACAATATCGAGTGCACTCCGGAATGTGGAAACTGCAGGGGATCCAGCTGCAATAACTCAATACAGATGCCCTGTGACGAGGATGAAGATGACATTGTGTAGTGTTACATTGCGTGCACATATTTAATTGGTTTGTTTGATCAGCAGTTGATCAGTTATGTGATGATGTGATCATAATAAATTCTCATCACTGCTTCAACGAAAAAATACAGCATGGTCAAATCAAGCAGAAAGGGCTAAAAAAGCATTTTTTTGGAGGATCATACTAAAGCCATTTTCAAAACATTCCCTTCATGCAATTGCTTAAAACTTTTTTTCTTTCATTCAGGACATATTGAGGATACAAAACCATTTGAGTTTGTTTTTTTTACATGTGTCACATGGTTTAATGTCACATGGTTAAGTGTCACATGGTTTCATGTCACATGGTTTCATGTCACATGGTTTAGTGTCACATGGTTAAGTGTCACATGGTTTAGTGTCACATGGTTTCTTGTCACATGGCTTAGTGTCACATGGTTTAGTGTCACATGGTTAAGTGTCACGTGGTTTAGTGTCACATGTGTCACATGTTTAAGTGTCACATGGTTTAGTGTCACATGTTTTAGTGTCACATGGTCGAGTGCCACATGGTTTCTTGTCACATAGCTTAGTGTCACATGTTTAAGCGTCACATGGTTCAGTGTCACATGGTTAATTGTCACATGGTTTCGTGTCACATGAGTGTCACATGGTTAAGTGTCACATGGTTGAGTGTCACATGGTTTAGTGTCACATGGTTTCTGTGTCACATGAGTGCCACATGGTTTCTTGTCACATGGCTTCGTGTCACATGTTTAAGTGTCACATGGTTTCTGTGTCACATGGTCTAGTGCCACATGGTTTGGTGTCACATGGTTTAGTGTTGTGGTGGAAATCTGTTAACTGATAAGAAACAACTCAGTCACCATTGGATTTTAGACCAGTATAGTAGACAACATTTATTAAGTATCGATACATATAATCAGCACTGATGGGTCGTTCTCAGTCAGACACACAAAGAGCGAAGGAGCCAAAGGAGTTCATACGTTTTATCGTTTAATCTATAGGGCTCAAAGGGAAAGCTCTCTCCCCCCTTCTCAGACCGTTCCGGTCCACAACATATACTGTGTGTGTGTGTGTGTGTGTGTGTGTAGCCTGCAGTATTCCTCCGGGGGGAACATTGATTTTCCCCACGCTGTGCGGGGAAGAGGGAAATGTCAGCTTCTAATTGAGTTGATAAAACCGCTTTGAGTTTCTCATGTGAACATGGCTGACCACCGACGTGACATCACAAACTGCATGCGGACGTGTGTGTGTGTGTGTGTGTTTTCAGAATGAATGATGGCTTCATTCAAGATGTTTTTTTTCTTGCCATATGTAACCAGTTCAATGGAATGCTTACTCCACATTCACTTCTACAGTTTTCTTCTAAACATAAATTCTAAAACAACTCAAAACAATGAGTAAGATAGTACCTTATGAGTATAGTAAAAAGTCAGTAGTAAAGTAATACTCTGGCGGGTGTTTGTTTCTTGGTGTTTTCTTCTCTGCTGTGGAGGAGAGAGAAGGCCCAGGGTCAGCTGACCTCTGGGTGAGGAGGAACTATTCATCAGGGGGGAGGGAGAGAGAGAGAGAGAGACAGAGAGGTAGAGAAGGAGGGAGAAAGAGGGAGAGAGGGTGTTACAGCCTCGAGCTGCGTGTAACAAGAAATAAGAGGGGGAAACGGAGGAGTCAAATGCACAAACGTATTTATTCCAACGGACAACAGAAAATCCCCATCCACGAGCCACTAAAGCTATATCAAATGTTCAATGGCCCAATGTTCTACGGTCCAAGCAACAAATAATCAGACTGTCCAGCAACAGGTCCAACAACAAATCTGACTCTCTTGAGCCACACGGTCAGCGGTTCCAAACACATCTGATGCCACAGGTCTGCCACGCTGCCAGGGGAGGGGCAGCTGCACTGTTCTAGCAAAGGGCCTGCTTCATTGGTTCATAGCGTACACCTGTATGCCAGCTCAAGCAATTAAGATGATCCACTCCTGCAGGAAACAAAGAAACAGAAAACACACCAAAAGGGAAACACGAAACAAGGCCCAGACTAAGAGAGGGAGGAGAGAGAGAGAGGGGGGGAGAGGGAGGGAGAGAGAGAGAGAGAGAGGGAGGGCGAGACAGAAAATGTTTAAATAGTTCTGTGTAAACATGCTATTAATAATAATGTAGAATAATGACGGCTTCACCAAACAACAAAGTGCCTTCCTTCCCGAACACGAAGTCATACATGAGTCGACGCCCAGTACGGTTGATTATTTATTCATGATCTGGTATCTGGGGTTGGGCTTGGACCGACGCCCCGCCACCCGACACACCTCCCTCAGGTGGGCGGGAACGTACGGCAGGTGACAGGTGGAACCAGAGAGGGACCAGCGGGTATAGAATCTATCATCTAGATTCTAGATGATAGATTCTAGAAGCTACGGTGGATATATAATATATATACTATATATATCATATTACAGCTCCAGGGTTCCAGACTGTCACCCTCCCTCTGTACACCCATGGGTGCTAAATGGTGTGTGTGTGTGTGTGTGTGTGTGTGTGTGTGCGCGTGTGTCTGTGCGTGTGTGTGCGTGTCTCGTCAACAGACGGGAACTTGCACTGATAATTAAGGGTGATAATTAGACAGAATTCCTCATGTGTCGCTCACTTCTTTTCCCGATTTTTCCCTCTCAACACCCACACACGTACGTACACACACCCACACACACACAGCTGACTTATTTCATGCACGTGTGAGACTTACTGGTAATTAACAGAAATAATTAGGCAGACACTTACTCACACTGGGAATACACACACACACACACACACTAACAAACACACACACTAACAGACACACACACACACTTAAACTGACATGCTCTGATACGCATACATATGCATGCGCCTCAATTAACTGGAAGTACACATCGCATACACAAAACAAACAAACTGTTGTCGTGGCAATTCTCAGATAGAATAATTGCGTCGAGGGCAAGTGAGATTTCTAAACTAAAGTAGACACAATACTTGCAGAAATTAAGAGTATTTTAATGTATGCATACACCAGGCTCCTCTCTAGCAGAATGAGCCCCGAGCAGACATTCACACACGTTTTTAACCACTTTTCTCACCCCCAGGGGGTTCCTGTAACAGGCAACAAGGGGTCAATAAAACCCAACCCAGCTGCTTATCTTTGTGACCGGTCACAGCAGGGGTCACCTTATGCTGTGCAGCTGAAGACATGTGTGACATAAAGACAACCTATCAAAGAAAATAATGCCTGAAAAAGCCATATATGGACTCCCATTACAGTGTGCATACACACACACACACAGATACACGCACGTGCACACACACACACACACATCCATCCATTGGTAATTAAGAGTATTAATTCCACGTACATCGCAGTGAGCTGCTGTATCACAGACTGCATCACAGCACGTCTCCTATCACTGCAGCTCCTCCATATCTCACTCCCTCCCCCCCACCTCCTCCCTCCCCCCTCCACTCCCCCTCTCTCTCTCACTCGCTTGGTCGCTCGCTCTGCTTCTCTCTTGCTTTCATGTATTTCTGGTCAGTACTCACAGATGCACCTACAGAGGAACAGCTGGTCAGAACCATCGGTCAGAGAGCTGCTCTCGTTCATCTGGACTAGTCTAGAAACAGAGGGAGTGAGCTTGTGTGTGAGAGAGTATCATAGTACAGTGGTGGTACTGTACTCCACTAATACAGTGTTAACATGTTCTATTAGTACAGTGTTAACATGTTACAGTGGTACTGTATTCCAGTGGTAGTGTTAACATGTTACGTTGGTACTGTACTCCACTAATACATGTTCCACTAATAGTGTTAACGTGTTACATTGGCAATGTACTCACCTGGTATAGTGTTAACATGCTACTGTATTCCAGTGGTACAGTGTTAACATGTTACAGTGGTACTGTATTCCACTGGTACAGTATTAACATATTACAGTGGTACTGTATTCCACTGGTACAGTGTTAACATGTTACAGAGGTACTGTACTCCACTGGTACAGTATTTACATGTGACAGCAGTACTGTGTCCCAGTGGTGCAGTGTTAACATGTTACATGTTAGAGTGGTACTGTACTCCAGTGGTAGTGTTAACATGCTATATTGTTACAATGTGTTACACTGCCTCCCCAGTGCTGTAGGTTCTTGACATTTATTCACATTTACATGTACAGTATTTTTACTTGTTTACTACTTTTCAGTCATCCCTAAATGTCAGCATGCTTGTGTGTGTGTGTGTGTGTGTGTGTGTGTGTGTGTGTGTGTATATATCTCTATGGAGGGTTGCAGTGGTTCTCATGACCTGAATGTGGAAGCTGACCCTGGAGGAGGAGGAGGATGAGGAGGAGGAGGGACAGAGTGGGGAAGAGGCAAGAGATAGAGATATGCCCGTGGCATGTGTGTTGCACTAAATACATTATTCTCCCGTAGCCTTTAAGTCCGGACTGTTCCTCTGCAGTCTTCTGAGGACCAGATGACTGAACATTTAAATGAAGGGTGGCTGAAAAGAATGAAGAGTAATTCCTGCATGTCATCACTATTTATTTTTATTTAACCTTTATTTATCCAGGCAAGCAACTAAGAACAAATTCTTATATACAGAAGCAGCCTGACCACTGATCACTGTTACGGCCCGCTCAGCTGGGCCTTGTTTTGTGTTTCCCTTTTGGTGTGTTTTCTGTTTCTTTGTTTCCTGCAGGAGTGGATCGGCTTAATTGCTTGCACAGGTGTACGCTATGACGCAATTAAGCAGGTCCTCAGGTATAAGAGTGGGGCTGCCCCTCCTCTCATGGGAGGCAGTATTGTGGCAGACCTGTGGCATCAGACCTGCACTGAACAAAAAAACCCTTTGGCTCTACGTGATTATAATGTGTACATCGGGGTGCACACGATAATAATGCACCCAACTAACATGATTTCCCTCTGTAGACCGTTTAAAAGAATCATGTTGCTTTAACGTGTTATGTTCGTTACCGCAATACCAATTTATTGTGGAATGTGAAAGTGATTTCATCATATTAATGTAAAGTGATTTGATCATGTTTTCAACTGTAGGTCCAACTTGATTTCTTCATGTTATGTAAAGTGATTTGATCATGTTTTCAACTGTAGGTCCAACTTGATTTCTTCATGTTATGTAAAGTGATTTGATCATGTTTTCAACTGTAGGCCCAACTTGATTTCTTCATGTTATGTAAAGTGATTTGATCATGTTTTCAACTGTAGGCCCAACTTGATTTCTTAATGCCATTTAAAGTGATTTCATCATGTTCAATGTACTAGAATTTCAAGTGTAGCTCCAACTTGATTTCTTAGTGCTAATATTATTCCAATTATCTAACTTTAAAACAATTTCATTATGTCCATGGTAAACAAGTTAGCTCTCCAAATTCCATTCCATATTAAGGTGCACAAAACCATACATGTAAAAATACTGATTTGCAATGACATAAAAGGCGAAGAGTCAAGTTCTGTATAACTTCGTATATTAACAATTTCAAAATAGTGCAAACAGTGCAAATATACATATACTGTACATACAGTGTAGCAGTTTTCAACGTGTACAGTTTAGGGGAAGGCACAGTGAATGGGAGTGAAATAATATGTAGTTATTACATTAGTAAATATACAGTAGAATAGCCTAAATGTGTTCGATTTGGTAACAAGAGAGATCAGAGATATTATACAGTAGTTTTGGGGAATTTTACCGTTTTCCCCACTTTCCCAGATTCAGAAACAAATCGATGCCTTCAAAGATTTTTCTCTCCCCCACCGCTTGCTTCCTCCTTTCTCTCACCCCCACCGCTTGCTTCCTCCTTTCTCTCACCCCACCGCTTGCTTCCTCCTCTCTCCCACCACTTGCTTCCTCCTTTCTCTCACCACCACTTGCTTCCTCCTCTCTCTCCCACCACTTGCTTCCTCCTCTCTCCCACCACTTGCTTCCTCCTCTCTCTCCACCACTTGCTTCCTCCTCTCTCTCCACCACTTGCTTCGTCCTCTCTCCCACCACTTGCTTCCTCCTTTCTCTCACCACCGCTTGCTTCCTCCTCTCTCTCCCACCACTTGCTTCCTCCTCTCCCACCACTTGCTTCCTCCTCTCTCTCCCACCACTTGCTTCCTCCTCTCTCCCACCACCTTGCTTCCTCCTCTCTTCCCACCACTTGCTTCCTCCTCTCTCTCCCACCCTTGCTTCCTCCTCTCTCTCCCAACCACTTGCTTCCTCCTTCTCTCACCACCGCTTGCTTCCTCCTCTCTCCACCACTTGCTTCCTCCTCTCTCTCCCACCACTTGCTTCCTCCTCTCTCCCACCACTTGCTTCGTCCTCACTCTCCCACCACTTGCTTCCTCCTTTCTCTCACCCACCCTTGGCTTCCTCCTCTCTCCCACCACTTGCTTCCTCCTCTCTCCCCCACCGCTTGCTTCCTCCTCTCTCCCACCACTTGCTTCCTCCTCTCTCTCCCACCACTTGCTTCCTCCTTTCTCTCACCACCGCTTGCTTCCTCCTTTCTCTCACCACCGCTTGCTTCCTCCTCTCTCCCCACCACTTGCTTCCTCCTCTCTCTCCCACCACTTGCTTCCTCCTCTCTCCCCACCGCTTGCTTCCTCCTCTCTCCCCCACCGCTTGCTTCCTCCTCTCTCCCACTACTTGCTTCCTCCTCTCTCTCCCACTGCTTGCTTCCTCACTCTCCCCTCAAATAGTGCAAACCACAACTGTTCAGATTAACAACAAAAACACATTTACAATTAAAACAAATATGTGGTAAGAGTTGGGATTTGAACTTTGGACCCCACAAATAAAAAGAATCAACCCTGCATAATGATTTAACTGAGGAATACAATTAAATAAAAGAGCGATGTAAACCAACAATGGTTACTAATTAAAACCGTAAAAATAAAAATAAACAGGGGAACTAGCTTGAACTTTAGACACAAGAAAAAAAAAAAATGAAACCCTGCATAACGATTTTAATTTTTTTTAACATTTTTAAACCTGTATTCAAAAAAATGGTGGTCACTGAAACAGCCTGTTTTTGAGAGTGAGTACCTTCCTTGAAATCAAGCCTCCTTCCAGCTCCATCAGAACCCTCTGCACGACCTCAAATGTGTATTTGAGGTCAAAAGGGTAGTCTATATTCATCACATAAAAAAGACCAAAGAGCATGGCTACAGCCAATCCAACACTGTCCAGGTCCTGCAACACTTTCTTTCCTTCGAGCACAACGCCAATGTCCTCTGGCCGGGTATCTGGAGTGTCTTTGAGGACATAGATCCCAACTGTGGTGCCCTCGATTGCTGCGTCAGTGGCGTCGTCGTCCAGGCCCTGCACAAAACAGACATGCACAAAACAGACAGTCTTTTTAAATAAAAGGTAGGTAAATAAGACCTAAGGGATAGTCAGGGTCCCCACCCCTTTTTAAACATCACATTCAATGACTTTCCAGGCCCAATTCCCTCAAATTTGAGGAGCCAAAACAGCATATATTTTCATAAAGAGAACTATCAGGCTTTACAGAAGCCTACAGACAGCAAGTAAAAAGAGAGGCTTGAATGTGTGAACACTTCTCAACTCTGCTGCATGATAAGAGAGATGGGAGGAATCAAATAAGATCTAGCACCTGTCATGAAGGTTTTAGCAATTTATCTTCCCACCAAACAGGCCTTTTCTTTGGGACATCTCAACCACAGAACTTCCGTATTTCTATGCATGCAAGTTTGTGGCATGTGTAGGGATATGGACGTTATATGGGTGAGAAGATGTAGTGCCAAAGGATAGGGCTTTCTGATGGCAAGGTAAAGCACTGCAAATGTTGTTAAAGATACTCAACACCCCAAAAGCAGAGGTATCAGAGTCATGTCAGTTTATCAAACAAGGGCAGCCAGAACAGAGACCAAAATATTGGTGATGGGGCTGCAACTATGATTAATCTTGTGATTATTCAAATAGTCACATTTCCCCCCTCAAATAATCAATGGTTTATTAAAAAAATAATAATAATTGAAATTAAAAATACCCACCACAACTAACAAGTCATGTCTCAAATTAGTCAAGTTAGTTTAACGGTTAAAGAAAATAGAAATTCAACTTCAACCAGCAACCGAGAAACAATGCTGATTTTATAATATTAACAAATATAATAAATGGTCGAAATTACAATCAATACATGTTCTATTAATCATTTCAGCCCAAGTTATCAAGAAGGAGAACAGTAAAAGAGTGGAAGATAAGGGACATGAACATACCACATATTCCCGCACCAGTTTTTCGGGATCTTCCCCCATGTAAATGCAGACTCCCTTGAGGACGCACTCTCTTACCAGATCGACATCCTCACACTGAAAGGAAGTATTCTTGATTAGTGTGTCAATTCAGCCTTTGTGCTTTAAAGCTGCAGTAGGCAATTTTTAGGTGATTTATTTTTATTAAAATAAGTGTTAAATGGCTCTATATTCTGACAGCCATCACTGAAATAAAGTGTTTGGTCAGTACATTTTGACTCCCAACCCCCCGCTGTACTCCGTTTCTCTCCTGTAGCCCTGCATGCAGGGCGGACATATCTCTGCAACCGTAATTTGTAGAGACTCAACGGTGGCTGCGTTGGATTCGGGGTGAGAAAATACATCGAGTATTTTACAGGCATTGTGATCTGACCTTCCGTTTCCCAGAAAATGTTAACATTTCTCTGATTGGCTAGAAATGTACAGACCTGTAAAAACTATCCAATCAGAGACATTTTTACATTTTCTGGGAAAGGCAAGGTCAGATCGCGATGCCTGTAAAGGACTATATGTATTTTCTCACCCCGAATCCAACGCAGCCACCGGTGAGTCTCTACGAATTACGGTTGCAGAGATACCTCCGCCCTGCATGCAGGGCTACAGGAGAGAAACAGAGTACAGCGGGGAGTTGGGAGTCAAAATTTAGTGACCAAACACTTTATTTCAGTGATGGCTGTCAGAATATAGAGCCATTTAACACTTATTTTAATAAAAATAAATCACCTAAAAATTGCCTACTGCCGCTTTAACTAGTGGTGTAAACTGTCATGTAAACCAGAGGTGCACAAATCCTTCCTTATGAAGGGCCAAAATTAATCTCGGTGGATGGCCATTGGCCAAAAAGTAAATGTTGATTTATGTGAATCTACATTCAAATGTGCACTTATTTTCACGGGGTTGATGTAATCAACCCGATGAAAATAAATGACAGACAGGGTACCCTCCAATTTTGTCAACTTTAATATAGATTCTCATATCAACATTTATTTTTGGCCCACAGCCATCCATCCAGATACATTTTGGCCCTTCATAGGAAAGGATTTGTGCACCTCTGCTTTGATTAAATCCAGTGGAGGGTGGGTGGTATGTACGGAGGGCGGTCAAGATTTAGTTATGTCATGTCATCAGAGTTGTGATGGCTAAGTGGGTGGGCCACAGTGATGTCACTCGAGCAATTTGGCTAAGTGGAGGGTGCGGGTGGTATATACGGAGGGCGGTCAAGACTTTGTTCAACTGTGATGTCAGAAAGTTGTGAAGGCTAAATGGATGGGCTTCAGTGATGTCATCAAGAGCAATTGTGATGTCATGGCAGAAGTTCCTCAAATTAAATAAATGTGTTGTCCTTTGAGCACCACAAGTCGAGTGTCATCCAGTTCCATTGTATTGGAGAGAAGGTAAACATTTCTATGGCCAATACCTACCAAACTCAAAATAAATTCATCTAGATGGCTAAATAGCACTACAGGTAAGAGGAAAATATGTATTTTGAATTTTAGAGTGAGCTGTCCCTTTAACAAATAGGGTTAGTTTTTGAGGGGGGGAAAGGCTTGGACAGGACAAACCCCTCTGTATTTAAAACTATGGAACACAAAGGCTATATCCACACTAAGCCATATTTCTCATTTGCCGTCGGGTTAAAAATGAAAGGGTTAGGGTCTCAGAAATAATCTTTGTCTATTCTACATGTCTGAAAATGCATATCACATGACCATTCACGTACAGTGGGCCAGTCAGAATAAAGTTTCTAGGCGTTTCATGTGCATCCCTGTATCACTTACATTAGCCATTTGTGCATTAATTGCGCGGAGCTTTCTCCCAAGCTGTCCTCCTCTCTTGTCGAACAGCTTCAGGAGTTTGTCTGAGTAGAGGTCCAGCTGTGACAGGAACTTTGACTGAAGTGGGACAGTGGTGATTCTCTTGAATTCAGCGTTGATCTGAAGATGGCAAACACACAAAGGAGAAAAAAAGCACAAAGCATTGAGGTTCAAACAAACTTGGAGAAAGCCATCACATACATACTGCCGATGTCATTTCGAAATATCGTCAATTCTACAAGCTAGAAAATGGCATTTGTAAGTTCAGTGACCTTGAACTTTGACCTCTTGACTCTGACCACCAAAATCTAATCAGTTCATAATTGAGTCCAAGTGGACATTTGAGTGAAATCTGACGAAATTCCGCCAAGGTGTTCCCGAATTGTTCGAATTCAAAAAATTCATTCATTCAAGATATGGCATTGATGGACAACACAAAACCATAATGCCCGCAGCTCGGCTATGACCGGCAGAGGCATAAAAACCAAACATGAGATAAGCCTTACCTCACTTTCTTCAGACAGAGCAGGCCACCGGGCCAGGAAAGCCTCCACCATTGGTTCACGACCCCCAACGACTTCAAGTCTTCTGTGTGCGAAAGTCTTTGCCATCTTGAATTTCACAACCTCTCTGTTGTCTCTCTTCTTCACATCCAGGAGTAGAGCTTCCTGCATGGCCTCCAGACTCGCCTTGGTTTCTCCTGCTGGGTATGGCGGGCAATATTCCACCTCCCCTCTCTTTGGCTTTTTCACACCAGCAGCTGCCTTGCGCTTTCCTGCAGGCTTGTTTTGGATAGAATTCACCGTCACCTCTGGGCAGCCCAATGTTCTCAGATGTGTGCGGTAGTTTGATACTTTGTTTTTTAAGCTGCCCTTCCATCCGCCACATCCACTCTCGCACCCCTTCTCAGTTAAACAAGGATGCTTCTTGATAAGGCTCCGAGCTACCTGTTCCATGTCCTTATTATCAACATAGACTTTATACTTGACGATTTCCTGCATTAAGCCATTAAGGATTGCAGACCTCAATTTAAGACCTGGCTCAATTACAGTGCCATTTTGGACAAATGCTGCATTTGCCTGCTCAAGTTGCAACTCAGTGTCATAGGAGAACTTTGGCACATGGAAGATATCAGGCCATGGGGACCGTGGGCTTCGAGGCTCACTTGACTGTGAGGTCACTGACCCACTTGTTGATAGAACATCTGTATCCACAGAAAAAGCAGATGGTGACGGAGAATCATATATGAAGGAACAGGATGCCAGGGGGTGTAGGGCTGGATAGGGAGCCGTAGACCTCTCATCATCATGCTGGATAGTGGTGGGCCTCGACGTATCCACAACTTTAAGAGTACCAAGATGTTCAACTTCAGACATATTCTTGAGGTTATTGAAGGTACCTCCAAACAAGGAATCCATGAATTGTAGCTTGAATTCACCCAGGAGTCCACACTCGTTTGTGACTGCAGCCTTAAAGGCATCAACAGATGCAGGCAGTCCATCTGAGAATGTCAATCTCTGAGAGCTCCCGTCAGTTAAGATGATCTTCAGTATGACTGGAGTCCCCATCTTCAGTTTATTCTGCACAGACAAACAATGATTAGACCTCCGACATCCATACATTTGTGATTTCAAATTCAGTGTTAAAAGCCTACTTGGCAGGTATGCATATTAAACATAAAACAGAGTGGGGTTAGGAAAAGGAGAAAATGTACAAATAGGAAGATAATCAGCAGAATAAGCACATATGTGACAGGGTCTCGTGAAACGCGTAACAAGTGGGCAACCCGTGATATCGCACAAATCAATAATCTTTTTTCATACTACCATTAGATACTGTAGAACACATTCTATATAATAATCAGTATTATGATCACTTAGAACATTTTGTTTGCAAACCAAGCTTGTTCATCCATCTTTCAGAGCAAATTTCTCTGAATGTTGCTTTTAGGACTGGAACATTGGACTGAACATTGAAATAAGCATATCTTAAACTATTTTCAATGTGTAAGACATCATTTGAAAGCTTAATCAGCATTTTTTGAATCGGTACAAATGTAAGAAATTACCGTTGCCTACTTGTTACCCAAAACACCAGTCCCTGTCACATTTGAGAGTTAAAATGAATAATTTTAAGACCTTTTTGAGAAGAGTTTATTTTCTCTTCTTCACCTTTCCCAATTCAACCCATCAACTTTGTACTGTACTTTTATTCTAGTCCATGTGACCCAGAGGTTAGTGCTGGGTAGGAATATGGTGGGTTGTGAAAGGGATGTCAAATTTTGGAGAGTCGCCTTATTTTACGAATAGTAAAAGTCGAATCTAGATGTTTTTATCTTCACTGCGTGTACAATAGAAAATCCTGTACATCCCTCACTGCTAATTAGCTTAGCATTACAATGGCAGTTGATGGGACCGCTGCCTACCGCCGTTCAGTTGCACAAAATACATTCAAACAGCGCCAGAAACACTCACATGCACATGTTGTGACTTATGTACTCACCACACAATGAAATAATAATCCATACTTACGGAAAACGGTCATTTTCAAAGTAAATGGATGCATAGCCAGAACTAACCAAGAGGGTTCCCTCAGTAACCAAAGTTAATTCTTCCTTTGCCTGACGTGCATGCGCTGTACAAGGAAGTAACTTTGGTTACATAGGAACCCTCTTTGTTAGTTCTTGCTATGGATTTACTTAAAAAAAATAATGTTTCCCGTAACTTTGGATTATTATTTCATCGCATGGCGAGTATGCAAGTCACAGCATGTATGTGAATGTTTCTGGCACTGTTGGAATGTGCATTTTGGGCGACTGAACAGGGGGTAGGTAGCGGCACCATAGACGTCATTGTAGGGCTACGTAAATTTGCAGTGAGGGCTGTACCGCAGTTGGTACTGCACGCAGTCAAGATAAAGGCAGATCCAAAATATATACATGCATATCCAAAAACGGTAAACAGTTTTGCTGGCATTCGTACAGTTTGACAGTTTTTAAGAGTTGAATTGAGTTAGGTTGTGGACAAGAGTTGAGTTGAGTTAGGTTGTGGACAAGTGAATGTGTTAGGTAGACAAAAGCACATTTTCATAATGCCACCCCAGTTGTTAGCACACCTTTTATTTCAATGTGCCTTTTCAAAGTCACCATACGGGCCGATCCAATGTTGTAGTCAACCAGTGGATACGTATCAAGGAGTTCACTCAGTGCCACGAGAGTGAATGTTCTTGTGGGTGCTGTGGTGAGTTTGAAGGCTCTGTAATGCTCGCTGTACCAACCACAGAGCTCTTTTACAATGTAGAATACACTCTCACGTAAAATGCAGATTTGGTCTATCTCACTAAAATCTGGCAAACCACCTACTGATCTGTGGGCCAGTATCATTCCCTTCCTATACGTTATGCCATTGGTTGTCACACACTTTGCAAGGTGAACCTCAGCTGTGGCAGGGAACTTCTGCCTGATGACTTGTGCTATGTCGTCTTTGAGTAAGTCTACTGAGAGCGTGGATACAGCAGAGACCTCTAGGTCAGACTTGCTCAGACATGGAGAGCTCAGATGGTAGGCAATCATCATCTGATGCTTTGAGGCTAATGAGAGGGGCACATTCTTGTAGCAGCTTGTGTGTCTGATAACCCGCTTAAAAAAGCTATGCTTGGCCTCAAAACGCATTGTCCACTGCCCGACAAGTGGACCAAATAGCCTAATCATCTGGGGGTAGTGCTCCAAATAATGGTGTTTTGGTCGCAGCCTGATGTCAGGGAACAACTCCTGGTATCTCTGCCTGTGCTCTATGATTTTACTTTGTAAATAAGCCAGCGAGTCATCACTATGCACAGGGGCAACAACAAGCTCTGTGATATCCTTCAGATCCATGAGAAGAAGCCACACAGGCTCATCTTCAGGTACAAGTGATCCAACCAAAAATGGTAAGAACCGGAGCAAGGCCCAGTTTTCATGAGCATTTCCCCCCACCGTTTTTTCTGCTTGAGAAACTTGTGCCACTACATGAGGTTTGTTTGTCTGTCAGTCCATTTGTAGGGAAACTTCAGAATGGCATTGTTCAGGACATCCAATGTGAAAAGCTTTCTGGAGATAAGCACCGTTAAGCAAAGAGCTAGCTCTACTGGGATTATACCCTCAAAAAGATCATGGGCAAGATCAGGTGGATAGCCCAAAGATGACATTAAAATGAGCGAGATTTTTTGTGAAAGACGCATTCACGTTTCACTCCAAACAAGCTGTACCTGTATCTTGGGCTTGTTTGACATGGACCTGGTGAAGCTCCTTGGTTCTCAGACTAAAAGCACCTGATGCAACAGAATGTAGCTGAATATCTATGTTCTTTCCTGTGCAAATCCTGCAAAAGTATTCAACAGAAAAACTCCTGAAAACCTGCTACAACCGTGCGCTCCCAGGTTGTCTGCCACTACACTGAATACTGTGCCTTTAACTGACTCGCCTAAGAGTGGCACATAAACACCCAGCTCCTCCAGAGTTTTCAGATCTCGTAGAAAAGGTTCAAAGATTCTATCATAACCATAGGATTTAACATCCTCGGTTTTGCACAAAATTGACAAGTAGATAGATGATAACGAGGAATGAGACCCTGGCGGCAAGTTAGCTAATACCCAATAAACAGCACAGAGCTTGTGTTTCTTTCGCGAGGTACCTAAGGGGTTACACGTTTCAAAATCGTCCACATAAAACGTTTAGGATGATCCTTGGTGTTCTCCAGCTAGAAAACAATTTTCCTTAAATAGGGAACCATCCCTTGAAGACTGATATGACACTGCAGAATGTGTGCCCTCCTGTCTTGGATTGCCCTCAACAACTTTATCAATGATATCCCTTTCTACTTAACAGCTGCTGTAAGGACTTCAATATCTGGGACATATTGGAAACTGCGTTTGTTTTTAGCATCAAGAAGCGTATTCAACGGGCTCTACAACATTGAATTTTCTCCTTGTAATATTGCTTACGCAGATATGCAGTACTTAGCGGGGCCACCTTTTTGTATAGACCTCTGCACAGGATTACCAGAACAAATTGCTTTAGCGGTTTCTGTAATTATAACTTCATCAACAGGTAGGTTTCTCTGACGAAAATATGTCACTCACAATGTCGCAAGATAAGGGAACAGGTGCAGAACAAATCAAATGATGGAGTTCCCCTAAAAAGACATCAACAGCTGTGCTTGGCACATGGACCAAATGCTCCAACTTCAATAAAGCAGCTGCAAATCTTTGTTCTATGTCCTTCTGCAAGTCCTCAGGATGAGAATTTGAAGGAATATCTGTATCTTCAGTATCTGACTGCTCCTGACTGTCTGCCTCCAAGTCATTCACAGATGGTATCGGAGTTATAACTACTCCAGGCTTAAAATCTACCACTGTGTGATGGCAGTGTTTTCTGTTTTTGTGCGATTTAAATGTATAAAAAATGTTTGTTTTAAAGTCACAGCCTAAGAACATACAAATTACTGTCTCATTTCTTTTTAGATGTGCATTTATATGAGCAAAATAATCCCTCTCTGATGCTAAATCACTACAAGCACAAAGGTGGCAACTGAATATTGCTTTCTCTTTGAGAGTAGCCCCTGTTGAGTGGATTCTATGTTGATGGACAATAAGGGCATTCCACGTCTTAAATGTGCATGGACAGTGCTGGTAGGTACACGGAAAGCGACAACTGCGTCCAAAATGTGGATGCTTTAACTTGTAGTGATGCAAAAGCTTGGACCTACTTGACACAGTTTCGGTGCAGCCCTTACAACTCCACATTCCAACCACCTAACCTGTAACACACATCAAGATCATCATTAACCACATCATTAAAGAGATAATATATAAATATATGTATATATAAATAAATATATAAATATATAATATTATTTATTCTTAGATTTTGATTTTAAAGATTTTAAAGGAGGACTTAAAGAGCCACAACTACCCATAAAGGAGCCGCATGTGGCTCTAGAGCAGGGATGGGAAACTTTGATGATAGAGAGGGCCACAAAAAAATGTCATCGCTACCAGAGGGCCAGATTGTGACCGTACACTTCCACCAGTAGCCTACTGTAACCCCATCACTCCCAATTATAGCTACTAATTTTGATTAAAAAGGACAAAATATATACTTTGTCATCAAATTATTGTACCAACATTTATATTTTTCGTGCATTTAGTAATGCTTCCATTAATTGAGTTAACTTCTAAAGATGTCTGTCTTCACTCTAGCTTTAAAACTAAGCCTTCTAGAGTAATTTCATATATTCATTGAATATTCAAGACAGTGTTGTTATCTGCAGACAAGGGCAACATGCGGCCCGCGAGCCAAGTTACTCAACTTACTTTTTGGTGTAGTTATATCCTGGCGGTTTTTCCCACAGCAACAACCTCCAACAACTGCGATGAGGAAAAAGGGAGGGTGGCGCTAGTCCAGTCCATTTATACTAGGCAAGTGGCTAGGCTACTGGTTCTTCTTCTGTGTGAACCTCGCATTATGTTGGCGCCACAGGTGGTGAACAAACGTGATTACATTGGATTTAAAGTGGCATGAATCACTTTCAATGACAGTGAGAGAAACAATACAGATGGCACATTGCCTAACGTGATTACATTTGATTTAAAATCGCATTCAAATCACTTTCAATCTAAGTGAGAGAAACATTGGCACATGCCACATGTGATTCAATTGTATTTAAAATCTCATTTACATAACTTAATTTAAGTGAGAGAAACTACTACATACCATATTCACCATAAACAACTGCAGTTTGCATGATTAAAACATGTTCAGAAAGGAAATATGATTTTATTGTGCTGCATATAACAACTCATTTATGTAAATTGAAATACCTGCTATTCCCAGTTTTTTCAGTGTATAAGGTTGACAAACTTACCTTTCAGTAGGGTAACTCGAGCTTCAATTTTCTCTCACTTGACAGTCACCAGTAACACGATATCCAGACTTTAACGTGTGACCACGCTTCCAACACTTCTTCTTCTACTACTGCGTGTTGTTTTAATGACGCATTACAGCCACCTGCTGCTCTGGAGTAGAGCCCTGCGCGGGACTGTTTTCTTCATCCCGCTCCCGCCCGCTCCCACTGAATTTCTGACCATTACCGCCCGCGACCGCAGGGTGCGTGTTACACTCCCGCCCGCTCCCGCAGTGTGTATGTCCACTCCCGCCCGCGACCGCAAAACTCTGAGAATTTCTGCCCGCACAATAATAGAGATGCATTGATTTTGTGTCTTCTCCCGTCCCGCAGGAGAAAACACGTAATTTTATAGGCTATTAATAAAGAGATTCATGGGGTTGTTTGTTTCGTTTCCCTGGCCTGCATGTATTTTGACGCGCTGTTAGGGAAAGCGCTTCTATTTCGTCAAAGCCCTACGTAATTAATTAACAGTGATCTCCATTGTCGGCTAGCCTAGACTATCCCGTTCCCGCCCGCAGCAAAGTTCAAACCGCCCGCTCCCGCGAGATTTGCGTTGGGTCCCGCGGGACCCGGTGGGACCCAATCCCAATGCAGCCCTCTACTCTGGAGTATGTCTGAACGTGAAATTTTCACTTTCAATCAACGTGAGAAAAACGACCACATCCAGCATTCAAAATTAACACTTCAAATCTACTTAATTAAAACATGTTTGCAAACGGAATATAATACAATCGTGTTGCATGTACCAGATTAATTAGTGTCAAATCAAAGACCCCCTATTACCATTTTTTTCAGTGTGCCTGGAAATACTGGCCGAGTGACGTGTGGCTTAAGAGAGGGCACGTTCGATACCTTGTTGGACCCGTTGTTGGATTCGCTGTTGGACTGTTGGATTACTTGTAGCTTGGACCGTAGGGACCTTGGGCCATTGAACACCAAGGCTACATCATAGCCTTGGTGGCTCGTTCATTGGGATTTTCTGTTGTCTGTTGGAATAAATACGTTATGTGCATTTGACTCCTCTGTTTCCCCCCCTTATTTCTTGTTACACGCAGCTCGAAGCCGTACCACATGTGAACATGAGAAACAACACTAAATGCCCTTAAATGTGCAACGTGCACACCTAGGCCAACCGTCGGGTTAGTCCTCCAGACCAATAGGGGGCAGCATGTAAACAATAACACAGCTGATCAGCATGTAATCCATAACACAGCTGGTCATCATGTAAACAATAACACAGCTGATCGTCATGTAAGCAATAACACAGCTGGTCATGTCAACAGTAACACAGCTGATCATCATGTAATCAATAACACAGCTGGTCATGTCAACAGTAACACAGCTGATCATCATGTAATCAATAACACAGCTGATCGTCATGTAAGCAATAACACAGGCGGTCGATGCTTTACAAATGTAGCGCCCCTTTGCTGTTCTGGGCAATTAATAGGGGTAGCTAACCTGAATTCTTTAACTAAAATGTTATCTCTAACTATTATTGTATGCTTATGTAGCCCTTTTACCCCTATAATAAAGAGGGCAGGGCCCTAGGTTCTTCAATCAATCTTAAATTATTAGTTTTGATTTCCTATATTATGCTAACCATATAACACCAGCACCCTTATTCAATATTAACCACTAAACACACACAATATCCACACTACACGTATTTAGTAAGCCAACCAACAAAAAGGTAAGTAGTTAAAACGTTTACTTATTTGAGAACAATATAAGTGCATGTCACAGATCCCATATCACACATCCTATTATCATACAGGCTACAAGTAATTAACATTACTAACTAAGCCGGCACATAAAAGAAACAAAATAAAACAATCCTTTACAAAAGAAAACCCTGTTGCAGGCCTGTTGATGAATAGTCCTCTTCGCTCCTCCGAGCCAAGAGAACTCGGTCGGCTACTCACACGTCCAGGTGAAACGCGATGGGCGTCCTTGAAGGTCCGTGGAAGTCCTGAGAGTACTGGGAAAGTCTGTAGAAGTCCTGAGGAAGTCCGTGGAAGTCCGTGGAAAGGACACCGGCACTCCTCACTGCTCACTGCTTGTCGCGTGATTCCCTTCGCCCGAGCCAGGTCAGCCAACCCGCATGGTCACACCCGCTATCTCGTGCGGCGGTCCCTCGGAAACCCCGTGGCAGTAGCGTCGCTAGCTGCGTTAGTTAGCAGGCCACTGTTCAGCTACTTCTGTCAATTAACTGACCGGGTCGTATGTGAACCGGTCTGGTGGAGCTTTCAAGTTTTCAAGTTCGTGTTGAACTTTGTCTTCAATCTTGTGTTGCTGATATGTCATCAAACAATACTTCACTCCATCAGTAAACATGTGCTCTCCCCAAACGAACGTCTTTTTTTTCTTCTTTTTCCAGCACGTCCTCCTCTCCCCTCTCGACCTTCACCCCCCAAAAACCCTCATCACGCCCCCTCCTGGCTGGATGGCCATATTAGAGTTAAATTAAGCAAAGGATACAACATTTACAAAGTGTGCAACATTAGACAAACATCGACAAAACATTATGAAAAATAATAAACTCTTATATAATATTGTTTATTCTTTTGAATAACCAGAACCCTAATTTCAACTGGGTTACACTTACTTTGTCTTTTCTCTACAGGTATCAGTAATAACTATGTTGCAATACTATTATAACTTACCGTCATTAAGTTCTCTAACCATATAGATTCCCAATTAATCTACAGTATATCACGTTATCATGCAATTAAATGTTTCCCCTCTATATATAAGCTACAGCTATGTGTTCAAGCTTAAATGCAAATCATCATTAACAGACAATTAAATGATTTCAAAGTAAATCTAATATTTACTTACTTTAGTATTCACATATTAATAATTACACATTCATACCACTTTGTTAATTTAGTCAAATCAGTCTTCTTTCACTGATTTTCAATCCCCAATATAACTTGCATGAAATGAAAATCCAATACCACTTCAAATGCACATTCAAATATCCAAATGGTAAACACTGTACCTATTCTAAAGCCGGCAATGATAACTATGATAAATATACCAAAGTCCAGTGCGTTGCAGGCCTGGCGCGTGTAGCTCGCGTGCGTTGTAGTTCACTGGAATGGCTCCTTCACTCTCACGAGCTAGAAGACTAAACGAAAACTCCCAGTTTCTTGAGTAGGCAGCCGCGCTAAGCTCCTCTCTTGGCACCCGGTGCAGGTTTCTCGAACGGCAGGAATCTGTGTGCTACTGTCTCTCCCGGTTGCTATAGACGTCTTGAGCTCCCGTGTTGGTCGAACACACAGTCCATAAGCACTCCAAAAAAGCTAGCTATCTCACTGTTGAGCTAGGCTAGGCTAAGCCAGGTGGCTGACCGTCTGAACGGTTACTCCTCTGCAGAGAAATTGTTCCAAAACAGTCCATCCGCCGAACAGAATAACTTGTAGAGTTCACGGGTTGTGCACTCGCGTCATTACCTTGTTCTAAAAACAGAAATAAGTGGGCTACGTATTTCCATACAATTAACTTTCCTCGACAGCACCGCAGCACGTTCCATGCGTTCACCTCGTTCGCCATCCCCACTCTCACGTCACTTCCGCGTTCTCCTGACAACCGACCTTCAACTCACATTTCATTGGCTCATGAAAATAACAAAATGCACAAACTTTACATTTGCATTTTTTCTCACAGTAATCAACAGTAACTTTCTTTACCATATTTCCAGCATTGTGAACATAGTATTTAAGAAAACAAAATACATTTTACATCATGTAAATAATTCAACACATGAACTTAACAAATGAAACTCTATTCATTTTGCACAATATGCAATATCAAACATGGTAATAGTTTTTTACCTTTTAAGTCCTATTTATTCGATTAATGAACTTATTCCATTTATACTTCTATTCATACTATTTATTAATTCCTATTTATTAATCCATGAACTTTTAATAGTTAGGCCTAATTTTCCATAGGGCTACACAAAGGAAAGGAGGAAAAGGAGAAATGTAAAATACAAGCAATAAAAAAAACAATTAAAACTGAAATAGAAATAAAGAATAAAACAGTGTAAAATCATCAGATGAGAAATTAGATATATACAGTAGATATAATTAGTTAATTAAAAGCTGCGGAGAACAGACATGTTTTGAGCGCTGGTTTAAAGGAAAAAAGTCGGAAGTTTGTTCCATAAAGTGTTGGAAGTTTGTTCCATAAAAACAAAAAGCTGCTTCACTGTGCTTAGTTGTTCCCCTGGCAACAGTATATATAGTATATATGGTGTAGGGGCAGGGCTTAGGGCCATACAGGCGGGGTTTATGGCCATAGGGGTGGGCCTAGGGCCATACAGGTGGGGTTTATGGCCGTAGGGGCGGGGCTTCGGGGCGGGACAAAGCAGATCCAGTAGTTTCCTATCCTCATCATTCTTGCATCAGAAACAGAGGTTTCTTTCGGGGAAAATTGATTCTGTTTGTTCCTGTAATAATAATATTCCGGCCGCCAGTTGACCAGGCCAGCTAACAGAGACGTCACAGGAAGATACAGAAATTAGATACATTTTGTGTTGCTCCAATCTGTCCAAGCATAGATAATGTTCATCCTCTCCTCCAGACAATGCAGAGATGGCTGCCTCATTATTAGCTTAACAACTGAATGCCAACGAAAGGAATGTGTGTTGATCACGGTGTGAATGCTTCTCATATTATGCTTATCTGTTCTAATGAGTTTCCTGTTCAATCTTTGTCGTCTACGACTGGATGAATGAATCATAGACGGATGAACATGTGTTTAACACATGTGTGAACACATGTGTTATGTGATATACATGTATGTTGTATGTTGTGTGTGTTTTCTCCAGTTATTGAGATGAACAGGCAATAAGATTCACTTAATGACACACATCACACCAGTTCTTCACAATATTAACATAATCCCTTTCTCTCTCTCCCCCTCTCCCCCTCTCTCTGTCTCTCTCTCTCTCTCTCTCTCTCTCCCTCCCTCTCTCCCTCTCTCTCTGTCTCTCTCTCTCTGTATCTCTGTATCTCTCTTTACCCCTCTCTCCGTCTCTGTCTCCCTTCTCCCTTCTCCCTCTCTCTTTGTCTCTCTCTGTCTCTCTCCCTCTGGTTCCACCTTCCCCAGTGGACGGCTGTACGGACTGGTCAGTGGACTACCTGAAGTACCGCGTCCTGCAAGGGGAGCCGGTGCGCCTGAAGTGCGCTCTGTTCTACGGCTACATCCGGGCCAACTACAGCAAGGCGCAGAGCATGGGCCTGAGCCTCATGTGGTACCGCAGCTCGGGTCTTGGCCACGGCGACTTCGAGGAGCCCATCTCCTTCGACGGCGTGCACATGAGCAAGGAGGAGGATGCCATCTGGTTCCGACCCGCCGACCTCCAGGACGCGGGGCTCTACTCCTGCGTGCTGCGGTAGGTGGAGGGGGTCAGGGGTCAGGGGGTCAAGGGGTCAGGGGGTCGGGGTTCAAGGCTGGAAAATTGGGTCGAAATCGGCATTAGACTGTTTGCATTTACATATTTTGCAGGTTGGTCTGGTCTTGGTCTTTTTGCAATGATTAATCATCGAGTCATTAATTATGTATTGTGACTGTAATCTAACAGTAAATAAGAAGTGCGTTTAACGAAGAAAGGTAATTGCTTCATAGCCGGGAAGATAATGTACTGTCTGCTGATCCATCCTCAAGACAGTGGGTTAGAAAGCGACATTTGAATGACATTTGAAGAAAAAGTGTGCGGAGGTGTTCGTGTCAGAAACCAAAAAGCAGTCAACAGCAGATGTAGTTCACGTGAAACACTCAAAGATGAAGGCATGCTCACAAAAACACCGTTCTAACACCCTGCTCAGCAAACACACACGCCTGAAATTCACTCTCATATGGACACACATGCACACACACACACACACAAAAAAGTAAAAAAGTAAAAGTAAAAGTAAAATGGCGCCGTACGTGATGGCTTGATGCTGTGTTGCGAGCTCCCTTGATGCTGTGTTGTAAGTTCACTTACGACAGTTGCACACTTCTGGAGATTAGAACGACAGTCGCTCGCCGCCTACCGGAGTTTTCCAGAGGGAAGAGAGCCGGCGTGCTAGTCAGGCTGCGACGTCGTGCCAATCGACCTCCACTACCCACCATTCTACTGGCTAATGTACAGTCTCTGGACAATTATTTTTTTATTTTTTTATTTCACCTTTATTTATCCAGGCAAGCAACTAAGAACAAATTCTTATATACAGAAGCAGCCTGA